>APFE031504271.1:0-43550 GCA_000404065.3 Pinus taeda | reverse complement strand
TTATTTCGTCAAATTACATAAGCTATACTCTGGATATCCATGACTATGAGAATGGACGGATTGAACAAGGTTGGTTGCCATTCAACTGGCCACCACAACCAGTCAGGCGGCCTCGTAGGATCCGAATGGGCTTGGTTATGTCGAAAAGTTGGATAATTGACACGTGGGAAGTGTCCAGTCGGGGAGAAGCGGTGGTATGACAGGAATGGCAGTGGTAAATGCAGAGGGAAGAATTCAGCGGTCAGGGGCACGCTGGGGAATGATAGCAATGACGTTGGCCAATGGATCAGCGGGGACAGCTCACCCCCACGCCATGAATTCCGCAGCATTTCAAAATCGACCGGTTGAATACTTATGATGCATTGCAGTCATTTATGCTCACAACCGTTTTGCAGCCGAGTACGCGTCCTCCTCCTCTGCAAGTTGTTAGCTCGAGTTCTCGGTCTGTTCAAACTTCCTGCTACCGCTCAGACTAGTCCTGCACCACCGTAACTCCTCTAGAAGCCAGGAACGGTTTCTACAGGAAGCTGCGCTACAGGAAACTCAGCATACGAAGCAGCGCGGACTGTTCACGTCGAGGGTGGCAATTTTCAGTGAGGTAGGTAGAACATAACCTTCCCATGCAAATAATTCCAAAGGTGGTGAATTCGACGTATTGACGGGGTAGGGAAATGTGAATGCAAGTCTATCTGTGAAATCAAAAGCCTTTTTTTTATCACTGCCCGAAATTGTCTTCGTGATCTACATGCAAGATTTCCTCCACAATTGAATGAAAAAATCCCTCCTGTAGAAATTGAGACACTGTCAAAGCACCGGTAAAAATTGTAAATTTTATATCACTGTGTGTATAATGGAGACATAGCTCTGCGCTCCGTGTGTAAAAATCCCGAAGTCCTCCTTCTGTATACGAGCAGGCAAGTTCAGCACAGGGTAATTGACACAAAGATATCTTTTTTTACGCTCTGAGAAGGAAATACACCCAGAACTCCCTGTCTGCTTGAGAGCGCGAGCAAACACAAAGTTTTACCATGCCGAGAGGGTTCATTAGAAAAGAACTTCGGACTCCAAGAAATTATGGGAAACCCCTCAGGTGGTGGACTTGTTTTCCCGTGCGCACTGGATGTCATTCTATGACAAGCTTCAAGGTCACGATGACGAAATTGCGGAAGAATTCCTCCGGTCCCTGAAGTCGAAGTCAAAGACATTGGCCGTTGTCAACTTCAGAGGATTGACCCTTAGAGTCACCCCACAGCTCATCAGCAGAGTAACTGATCTTCCAATGGGGGTACCCTGGGATAAGGAGGAGAGGAAATTGGGTCAGAAAGCTAAAAAAGAGTTCTTCTTGCCAGAGGAGCAATTCTCAGAAGACAAGAATGGAGTTCGAAGAACTAGCCTACAACTGTTCTCGAGTGAAGTCAGCCTCCAAATTATGAAGTATATTACGTGTGAGGGGCGATTTAGCATCGTGTATGGCTATCATTTTCGGTTGTTCACAGAACTCAGGCGCCACATGGACCTACCCTCAGAGCAAAAATTGAGCATTCCTTACTTCCTCCTGCAGTCCATGACTGAGTGTGCCACCAAACTAAGAGAGGGGACACCAGACCAGCTAGCCCATCATGGGCTTATTAAGCTCCTCGTGGAAGATGCACTCCACACTTTCACTGTCCCTCTCTCCTGCGAAATTTTTCGGAATATGTCAAAGGATGATGACATCTGAGTCTTAGTCGAGGAGCTCACTTCCTCCAGCAGCGAGGAGAAGGAGCATACTCAGGCAAAGAAGAATGTTAAAGAACGAGAAACCCCTGGCAAAACACCGAAGAAAGAACAGAAAGGAACACCAAAAAAGGGGCAAGCTGCCAAAACAGGGGATGATAACATTGCACCAATACCCAGGGAGAAAAGACTACAAAGCAGGGCAGAACGGATTGAGAAAGTCCAAGTCAGTAAGGGCACCCCTAAGGCAACCTCTGCCAAGTTAAAGGAAAAAGTCCGCTCAGTCAAGCAGGCTAAAACAGTTCCCTCGGCTTCTACAGGAAAGCAACAGAGTATTTCTACAGGAAAGTTAAAAACGGCTTCTACAGGAAGCCAAAAAGCAACTGCTACAGGACTTTCTACAGGAAGTCCGAAAGAAGGACAGCAGAAGGAGAAGTTGGCCGAAATTCTAGCTAGGGAGGTAGCAGCTGTGCTGGCCACCCTAAGTACCTCTCCCAAGCCAAAAGAGAAACGAAAGAGGGAGACTCCTCTATATTTTAAAGCGAGAAGGAGTGTAAGGATTAAGACTAGCAGACCCCAGCCTCCATCAAAAGAATCAATCACAATTGTGGATACCCCTACCACACCAAAGGATAGATCCTCCTCCAAGGCATCCATTACTTATGAGCGGGGGAGCCCGAAAACATCCTCATGGAGGGAAAGAATGGAGAAATTGAGCTCAGAAGCCTCTCTACAGAATGCTGAGGCTATTCTATAGGAAACTTTGGCTAGGCTGAAAGAAACTGAGCAGATGGAGGAGAGAGCAGCCAAGTCACCACAGGAGGAGGAGAAAGCATCCAAGTCACCACAGAAGGAGGAGAAGGCTGATGTCATCATGGAACCAAGCCCCCAGCCCAACCTGGGCTCTTATTAAAGCAATGAAAGACGAGGAGCTGGACTAGTTGCTCAGAGGATGAGCAACCCTTTTAGCAGGGGGGCGATGATGAGCCCCAAAATTGGTAACTTGTTGGGCTCATTTGGCCTAACTATCCTTGTTCAGTCATTGTTCAAATCCTTCATTTTCCATAGCTTATGCATTATTTTCAGTATGTTTATGTCATTTGTACGAATAAGGGTAGACATTCTTCCTAGGTGGCTAACACGTGCTTATTTCAGGTTTTTTGACACATGTTGGAGCAAAACCGAGCAATCATGGGCTAAAAGACTGCCAAGCCTGAGGTGAGGATTCGTAGGGGGGTTGTCTATGGCATTAAATAACCCTTCCTCGGGATCTTCACCCCCAACTCCGAGCTCCAAAGACCACCAAAACCGAATCTAGAAGGCAGCCAAGCAGATTTTGAGAAGCAGTTCGATTTTACATCAAAACTGAGTTTTCCATAGGAGCCATAGCTCTCAGGGTTGGGCCCAACCTGAGAGCCTAGGGCTTCCTTTCTGTACTGTTACTTTTCTTTTATGCATCATTGTTTCCCTTTATGCATTTGAATGTATTTCTGTTAGGCAGATTTAGTTATGTTGCTTGGATAGATCACTGTTTGAAAATGAAATTGCTTCAGGTGTTTTGGTAGGACAATAACAGAAAAAGCTTCAAAGAAAAGGGACAGCCACACTCTCGGTTTCACCTCATCCTTATTGGATCAGGGGCTGGAATTGAAGAAACAGTGCTGCCCCAACAAAAACACTAGTTTGCTTGACCATGCAATCCTTAGTGTATTGTTTTCCTTTACAGAAGTTAGTTATGAGTTTAGAGCTCTGAAATATTTCTCTGCATAGTTGATGTACATGGTTTTCTCTCCAATACAACTATTGTTCCTTCATGCTTTTGATAGGTAGACTAGATTAGCTCAGGTTTTGATCATTTGCAAGACTTTGTTGATTTGGTCGAAGTACACTGTGCAGGGCATCTCCTCCACTCTTTCATCCACCCAAAGCGTCATCTGAGCCACCTGTTCCGTCTCCTAGCTGAGTTCCTTGTCTCCCATCTGTTTTTTTCCACATAACCCTACCTTCTTGCTCAATCATTGCCTTAGCCTTCTTCAAGCCAAGTCGGCCTTCTACACCTTCTCACCACTCCATCCACCAGTCCCTAGGCCACTTTACACCCCTATCCTACCTCCATATCAATTCATGCATCTTCCCTCACTCACCCATCCTCTAAAAAACAATTTTCAAACATCCTGTAGAAATTTTTGAACATCTTGTAGAAATTCCTGAACATCCTGTAGAACCCCTACAAACTTCCTGTAGAAGCTCACAAATGAGGTTTCTTGATAGCCAAACTTTGTGAAACTCTCTGGAAGAGTGTTAGGGACTCCTTAGACCCCCTCTGAACCTTTTCAACCTTTTCCAAGCATTTCTCCTCCTTGATCCACCCCTGCACAGAAAGCACAGTTAAAGCACATGCATGATGAAATTGACAACTTAATCAAAAAAATACAAAAAGATGTTTCCTTAGGACAAGGGTAGTCTAAACACATGTATTTTACCTTCATAGAAGTAATGGCATCTCTTTCAGTAGTTTGCATTCTCATCTTTGCATCAGTAGGACTAGCTGGTAGAATTAGGGTTTGCTAGGGTTTGTGCTTTCCTTTAGTTTTTTTCAATCTCTTTTCGCAAGTAGATTAGCTTCCTTTGAGTTAGCTCTCATCCATCAATTAGAAAGCTTCTTCTAAGAGCTCATAGAAGTTGGCTAAAGCCCCTAGCGGACTTGTGCCAGCTGACCAACTGACATCTGCGGCAAGAGCTAGTACTTGTGCATACAGCACCATCGCTTCCAAGTTTGTTACGAACAACCGGGTTGATAAAAGTAAAGAAGGGAGTCCCAGGAGTTGCATCATTATTGTTGCAATACTGGAGCCCACCAATCATAAACTAGATTCATTTTGTAATCATGAATATAAGTTAAACTAGTTTGGATCGAAAGTTAACATGCTTTTGATATCACATGATTAAATTTGGATTACTTTCAACTGATATTTTAATGTGATTACAATTATCCCACTAGAATATTAAATGATGTTTAATTAAAATTCAATGGGGATGATCAATATCAGATTCAACAACATATATAATTTTTTCTCAAATTTAATATTTACATATATGATTAGTAGTTATATATTTTTTTGTATGTTGATTCAAAATATTCTATTAATGGTAAAAGAATATTACATTGAGTACATATATTTACCAACAGATCTAAAGAAACTAACTTGAGAGGTCATGCCCCCTACTAGGTATAACATACTAAGATATCAAACACCAGAGGTGTTCAATGGTTTTTAATTCTTTCCTTTTCTCCTACGGACATCTACCCATCCTACATATTTACCAACTACATGAGGAATATTCATATCTTTTTCTTTCAAAGAAATCTCCATCGCTCCTACCTCCTCATGGCATGGGACATCCCTGTCACTATTTTAATGATCAGACTCGTGATGTCGTTTTTTCCTAGTGGTGTAGCCACAATTAGTGCTGGTGGACTTTCATTCTCCATGGTCGAAAAATTATTTTCCATTGAGGCCAGAGGCATCTCAACTATGGGCTGCATAGGATCTTGGGAGGCTGAAGAATCAAGACATGCCTTTTCCTACTGAGGGTTTCCTTTCTTACTGTTGGTTGTGTTCTTTATGTTTGAATTTGCCTTCTAATCATGCCATCCATGGTTGGGTTTTCATGGCTCCCATTAGGGGAATTGTGAAGTCTAAAATGGGCCTCCCAAGGAAATTATAAAATAATAATGGAAATAACAAAATAATATTAGATTACATCATCAAATTTTAGAGGGGAAAAAAGACTATTTTTTCAACTCGTATTTTCAACTTATCTCCCTACAGGTTTACTCAAATTTCGAGTGGAAACACTCGTTGGATGCAAAATTTGATTCTTCATCCTAGGAGTACCCATGTTGCATATTTTTAATGGACCCTACAACATGAAAAATGAGAAATACATGAAAAATGTGATTGTAATCACGTTTTTTCATGTATTTCTCATTTTTCGTGTAGCAGGGTCCATCAAAAGTATGCAACATGGGTACTCCTTGGATAAGGAATTAAATTTTGCATCCAAAAAGTACTCCTACTCGAAATTTGAGTAAAATTTTAGGGTGATAAGTTGAAAATAAGAGTTGAAAAAGTAGTTTCATTATTTTATTATTTTTTGATCTTTTACTTTTTCACTCCAAAAATAGTGAATCATCCCCCATGGTTGACATCATCATCTTGAATCCTATTGGTTCTTATAAATTTTATTTTGGTTGTACATTTTTCTTACGAGGTCCATTTTAGACCTTAAAATTCCCCTAATGAGGAATCCTGACACTCCTTTAGGGAATGCACCTATAGATTCCTGAGTTGTTGATAATTTTTGCATCTAAAAGTTATGTTTTCATAGACTAGAGATTGATGAAGTTCCTTTCCATTCCATTTCAGGATAATTTTATCTGATAGAACTACACTTAAATATAGTTCAAAATAGATTCAGACGAAAGAGATTGACCCATTAGCTACTCTCTCACTATCTATTTTGACAAAGCATCCGATTGAATTTCCAATAGATTTAAGGAAATCCGAGATAATCCACTTAATGGGTAAGTTTGGGAGTCTTACCCAAACCAGAGTGGCCAAAGTCTTCATGGAGAGCAAGTTGAACTTAGGAAACCATGGTTGAATTGAGAGTACTGCACGACCCCAAAACTAGGGGCCCTGATCAAAAACCCTCTTTTGTTCCTCTAGATCTTTGAAGAATACTACAAAATAACCTTTAGGACATAATATCAGATCTATCTTCTTCGTCTAGTTCAAGAAAATCCACGCCTCAAGGGCAGAAATCAAGGGCCATAATCTGTTAAAACAACCAATGATTGCATGCTAAATATAATAATGAATCTTTATCATGGTGAAAAGATGTTTCATCTAGATTGCTAGAGCTTCCAATGAATTTTCAACCACAAAGGCCTAGCTGGCAAGAGCCTTCGATGGTTGGGAGTTATAGCCTGCATTGGGAGCTTCTTTAAATGAGAGGGGTTTTGAGGTAGAAGATGCCCTAGTTTTCGTGGCTCCTCCTTTCAATTCGGCAATGAGGGAGACAAAGGGATCCTTCTTAATGGCACAATCCCTCAGAGCATTTATCAAATTTAATTTCCTTCCCTCATATAGGATTCTTGTACTCCCCTTTGGGATACTTGCCAATTTAAATATTTTGTCTGCAAGTGAAGATACAACCTCCTATTCACATACCCTAAGACACACAAATTTTCCAGATATGGTTTTAACAAATATTGGGAATTTCTAAAAGTCTAAGGCACTAGAACAATCCAACAACTAAATGACATAAGGATCAGGAACGAAAGGTACCCTCTTAGGAAGTTGGTTATAAATTTCATCAACCACTTCATGGGAAGACTTTTGGTGTTGTGTAAACTGCAACGACAGCCCAAGTCTAGGATCTATCAGAGGCGACTCACTCTAAGCATGAAGAAGAAAATCGTCAATTCTGGTGACATCTAGAGGTGCGACGAGGGCTTTGAGGGCATATATATCCATGTCTACTTGGCCCTTGTCAACTGTAGCTATAGAGTCGATGCCATCATTCCATGTCGATTCCCCCTTAAGATCTGAACCTCAATCCATCATTGGAAGCGAGCATCAAAACCCTGGTGTGAGGGGCGATATAAATGGAGGGTTTCAGATGGGTGGTTTTATGTATATTCATGGATGAATTGGAAACGTAGGGAAGCAATGACATTGTCAGTTCTAGAGGGTTCATCGTTGGAAGCGAGTAGGGAATCCCTGGTGTGAGGGGCGACAATGATGGATGGTTTTAGATGGGCAATGCTCTATATCGTCATGGAAGAATTGGAGGAGATGCTCCGTATCAACAAATTTGCGCTACGTGAAGTAGTTATATTTTATTACACATGGAGGCATGGTCTATATTGGAATTGGGCTATAGGAATTTCAAATTTTTAAATTATGAACGGTCATGATTTTATAATCTAGGAATATTCTTCATCTAATACATGATAGTATAAAAGGTATGTGAATGGTTTTTCAGTTTATTTAATATGATCCTATCTTTAATTTACTAAAAAATAATTAATGAAAAGTGGTTGGCCTTATAATTTATTGAAAAAATATTTATCAACTGTTTTTGTGATAAAACTACTTTAATGGCCATGAAGGGTCTTGATAAAAAGTGGATAAATTGATCAAATTTCAAACACAAATAAATGAAATGATGATTATCATTTCATTAGTGTTGTCTTTGTCTCTTTGTTCCATTCTATTTTCTTCCACTAAAAAATCATTCTTGTTATGTTAATTGTGATTAAGACTCCGATAGAGAGACTTCCTCTCATAATATCAACTCATATGGGAAGAAGTAGATCAGATTAAAGGCAAAAGGCATGGAAATAGTTGTCCATGGACCTCACGGATCCCAATTGTGGTGTTGAGTAAGATTAGTGTTGGCAATTTTGTCTATTATTTTATATGATGTTATCTATTATTTTATATGATGTTATCTATTATTTTATATGTTGTTACGATAAAATAACATATGATTTATTTCTTGCATGCTCTATTTGGCCATTAACAAATAAATAGATGTTAACATAATTTCATAGGGAGAAGAACTGAAATTGTGCAACTCGTAATTTACCATGTAGGGGTCATTGATAGATAAAGAGGTAAATGGGTATCACTTCAAATAGTTCATCAAGTTGCCCAATTTTTTAGGGATTTTATTTTATACACAGTGCATATCTATAATAATTTGGTTGTTGTTTGAATATTAAAATATTTGCCATAGATACATTGTGTATATAGCTTTAGATGATTTTTGTTTATCTTTAGTGCACCTTTGTCTCTTCTATGTATTGTCGGTGCGACATAAAAGAGATTTCATAATACATACATTACATATTTAAAGTTTTACGCCATATGATTCATCTAATCTGACCAAAGTTTGAGGGTTTTCATTATATGTACTATGTATTTAAATCGTGTATATTTTCAATGTAGACTTCCTCTCTATTTCCTTCCTTGCGCCTTCTCATGATGCTAATTCTAAGAGAGAACTAGTATTAGACTTCTGCTCTATTTCCTGCCTTGTCTTGCACCTTGGCATGGTTCTAATTCTAGTGCTATTTTAAATCTATGAATACAAATTAATGATGAAGAATAAATGACTTGTGAATTTCTTCCATTCTCTCTCAATTTTTGCAATTGCTAATCATTTTTCAGTCTTAATTATTTATTCAAAAATGTATACCATTGCTCAACTTTTGCAATGTAACTTGGGAAAATTGTAAGATAACCCATATTTATTGATTGGCATATAAATGATGGAAAATGATGCATTCAACACACATTAAACACATTTACTAATGTGGTTGTGCTAGTTTGATAGTGTCGAGCGACATATTCAAGACACAATTTAACTATTAATTATTAGAATTTATATTTCTTTTATTTTTATTTTTATGGGATAATTTTTAATAAGATTTTGAATATATGGATCTAATTATGTTTTAAATTTTGCAAATTATATAAATTTCAACTCATAATTCCAAAAAATGTTATATACACACACACACACACACACATATATATATATAAGGAATAAAAATAATAAGTTATCATATTAATATAAGAAAATTGGTTACATAATTCAAAATGATGCTATAGAAACTCCATTATGTCCAGATTAGAGAAAATTCTAGTAGATACAACATGTTCCATTGAGAGATAGCTGCTAACATTACATATCCATCAACAGATAGCTAAAAAAACTATAATCCAACTACGCATATCATAAACCTATTACAAAACATTGCAGTTGTAGTATCTGCAATAAAAATCGTTCAAACCAACAGATTGAGTGGCATATGGGACATAAAATGCATAAAGAAAAATCAAACCAATGGAAAAGACCTAGCACTCCTCAACACACCATGACACAGAAAACTACAATAAATTCTTCTAGGCAATGCCCAAAGACCCTTTTTTGAAAGAACATCTATAGAAGAAGTAAATTCCCTGAAAACATGTTCAAAGTATATGTGTTGAAAAAATGCCTTCAAAAAACAGATCCAACATGCCCAGTTGGAGAAAAAGGAGGGGTAAAAGAAGACCTACCACTGATCAATGTATTATGACTTGAGAATCTCCAAAAATATGAATAGAATCAATATTAAGCCTCTTTGCACAGTATAATATCCCCCACATTATGATCATCTCTGCCTTTGTGTTTGTCGCAATGCGACAACTCCAATAGAAGTGACACTGAAGTACCTATCAGATATCAACAAGAAAACCACACCTCTAATGCCCATATTGGGTAGCCCCATCAAATTTTTTTGAAGGAAATGTTGTATTAATACCACCTGTTGGGTTGTGTTATATTCTTTCCACAACTAGCCCACGTAGTTAACCGGGGGTTAGAAGGGGGGGGGTCATAGGGGGTTTGAGGGGTACCCGTAACCCTACTTTATGGGGTCCAGGGTAGCACCTTGGAAAATTTTGGTTTTGGACACTATGTTATTTTGGGCGAACACACCTATGGTTCTGTGCATGATTTTTACACATGTTTTTAGACACGATGGTTTTTCGGTCCATGGTTTTGGACGCAATGGTTTTCGGTCCATGGTTTTGGATGCTTCGGCATGTATAAATACGTATTATAACGTTGAAAGGAACATAATGAAAAATCAAGCTGGTAGTCCCGATTTTGGGATCCAGGAGAAAATCTTTGTGTATATGTGTTTTATGTGTTATTCAATCGCATTGTTTATTTTCTGTGTTTTAGAATTCTTAAGCAGGTAATTTCTATACAGGGTTAAAACCTACATTTGGTATCATAGTTGTTTTGGCTTCAAGGGGACACATTTGTTGCTGAGGGGTTTCGCTCAGGGCTGTGGTAGACCCTGTTCAGTGGGAGATCTGCGAGATTGATTCTGTTGGTGAAAGAAGATGGCGAGCAGTGGAAAGATAGAGATCAAGAAATTTAATGGTCAAAGTTTTGAGTTGTGGAAACTGAAGACGGAGGATCTGTTGGTGGATAAAGATCAGTGGATTGCGATAAATCCAGGTACTAAACCAATGGGATTGTCTGATGAAGAATGGAAGAAGTTGGATCGAAAGGAAAAGAGCACAATACAATTGTGTGTCTTAGATTCAGTATTGTTGAATGTATCAGGGGAAGCTACGGCGAAGGCTTTGTGGCACAAGTTAGGGACTTTGTACCAATCTAAGTCTTTGGTGAATAAATTGTTCCTGCGAAAAAAGCTGTATAACCTGAGGATGAAAGATGGAGACTTAGTGACAGAGCATTTGAATGCATTTAATACTGTGGTAAGTCAGTTATCGTCTGTTGATATAAAAAATTTAGATGAAGAAAAGTGCATTAGTTTGTTGTGTTCTCTACTAGATTTGTGAGATAGTCTAGTTATTGCAATAGGTAGCAATGCAACTGCCCTACAATTTGATGAAATAGTCTTAGCCTTGCTGACAGAGGAGATGAGACGAAAAAATATGGAGAGCCAGAATGGTGATGCCTTATCTGTATGAGGACGGTCGTAGAACATAAACAAAAATAAGTCATTGAGTGGGAGATCTAAATCTAGAGGGAGATCTAAATCTCCAGGAAAACCTGTAAAGGTAGTGTGTTGGAAATGCAGAAAGGAAGGGCGCTACAAAAGGGACTATAAATCTAAATCTCCTAACAAAGGAAAGGGATCTGATGATGCTCCTTCTGCAGAGGTGAAAACCAGCTCAGATGAAGGTGGGGATGTTTACTTGGCTTTTCCAAGTACACATGTAGATCATGAGGCATGGTTGATTGACTTAGGTGCATCCTTTCACTTCACTCCCCATAGAGAGTGGTTCTGCGAGTATGTGAAATACAATGGTGGTGATGTATTCTTGGGGGATGATAGGAAGGCTAGAATCGTTGGTCACGGAAAAGTAAAGTTGAAGTTGCAAGGTGGAAGGGTTAGAACACTTCTGGGTGTTCCACATATTCCTGCATTGGCTAGAAATCTGATTTCCTATAGGCAAGCTGGATGATGCAGGTGTAAAAATAGTGTTCGAGAAGGATACCTGCAAGATGGTTCGGGGAGCACTGGTATTAATGCGGGGATTTCGAATTGGAACTCTGTACAAGCTGCAAAGTAGCACTATTGTTGATGGGTGCAACAGTTTTGTGGTTCCTAAAAGTGGAGCAGAAAATCTAGTGGTCTCTGGAGAGAAGACCATGTTGTGGCATCAAAGGCTTGGACATATTGGAGAGAAGGGCCTTCGAATACTTCATGGTAAAGGTATGGTAAAAGGTATGAGTAATAGATCTCTCGATTTTGATTTCTGTGAAAATTGTGTATACGGGAAGCAGAATCGAGTGAGTTTCCCCTCTGGTAGTAAGAGGGCAAAACATATATTAGAACTTGTGCACAATGATGTGTTTGGACCTATGATGTGTACTATGTATCATTTATAGATGACTTCTCAAGGAATACATGGATATATTTCCTTAAGAAGAAATGTGAAGTCTACAGGTTTAAAGAATTTAAGGCTCTCGTGGAAAATCAGATAGAGAAGAAGATAAAAGTGTTGAGGACAGATAATGGTGGAGAGTTTTGCAGCAACGAATTTGAAGAATTTTGTAAAAGGTGTGGTATAGCATGATAGAAGACTACTCCATATACACCTCAGCAAAATGGAGTTGCAGAAAGAATGAATAAGACATTGATGGAAAGGGAAAGAAGCATGCTCAGTGGTGCCGAGTTAGGACAGGAATTCTAGGCGGAGGCGGTGGATACTGCATGTTACCTGGTTAATAGGCCACCTTCATTAGTGTTGGAGGATAAGACTCCACAAGAGCTATGGACTGGTAAGAAACCCTGTCTTTCACATCTGAGGGTATTTGGATGTGATGCATATGTACATGTTCCAAAGGAGAAACAAACCAAGTTGGATAGTAAATCTAAAAAGTTCATATTTATTGGGTATAAGGATGGTTTAAAGGGTTATAAGCTTTGGAACCCAGTAACAAGGAAGGTTGTGTATAGCTGAGATGTGGTGTCCAGAGAGGTGAAAGATATTGTTAAACATGAAGTCTAACCAAAGGAACCTGAGAAGATAGAGTTTGAGCTAAAGGAGGAAGAATCAGACTCTAGAGCAGAGGAGGAATGAGAAGATGAAGAGCCACAAACTCCGGGTGTGAGAAGATTAGTTCGAGAAAGAAGGAAGCTAGAAAGGTATAGTCCATCTACTTTCTATTCAAATTTTTCTTTATCCATTACTGATGATGATCCTAGAACTGTGAAGGAAGTAGTAGATTCAGAGGATGGAAAACTCTAGAAAGAGGCCATGGTTGATGAAATGGCATCTTTGCACAAAAATGAGGCTTGGGATCTGGTGGAGTTGTCGGCTGGAAGGAAACCCATTGGTAGCAAATGTGTGTTCAAGAAGAAGACAAATTTAGAAGGAAAGGTGGAGTAATAAAAATCTTGGTTCGTAGCAAAAGGTTATTCCCAGGTGCCGAGAATTGATTTTGGTGATATTTTGTCTTCTATTGCCAAGGTAGCTTATATTAGATTACTTTTATCTGTTGCTGCTACTTTTTCTTTTGAGGTAGAACATATGAATGTGAAGACAACATTTCTCCACAGGGATTTGGAAGAGGAGATCTACATGAAGCAACTTGAAGGCTTTGCGGTGAAGGGTAAGAAAGAACTAGTATGCAGGTTAAAGAAGTCTTTGTATGGGTTAAAACAGTCACCAAGGATGTGGTATCAGAAATTTGATACATTTATACGGGGAATTTTCTTCACCAGAAGCAAAGAGATCACTTGTGTATTTTAAATTAATTGGTGACCATGTTATTTATTTGGTCTTGTATGTGGATGATATGTTGTTGGTTGGAAATGACAAAGATATTATCTAGGATTTGAAGACCTAATTTTAGTCCAAATTTGCCATGAAAGTTCTTGTTGCTAAAAACTATGTTTTGGGCATGGAAATTAAAAGAGATCGGGCAAAGAGGAAGCTCTGATTAAACTAGAGGAAGTATGTTGAGACAATATTGTAGAGGTTTAATATGCAGGATAGTAAACCGATGAAGGTTCCTATTCTTGTAGGTGTAAAGTTATCTGCTGAACAGTGTCCCAAGACACAAGAAGAGGAAGAGGATATGTCCCATGTTCCATATGCAAGTGTAGTCAGTAGCCTGATGTATGCGATGGTCTGTACTAGACCAGACATTACACATGCAGTGAGAGTATTGAGCAGGTTTATGTCAAAACTAGGGAAGGAGCTTTGGACAACAGTGAATTGGGTTTTCAAGTATTTGCGTGGCACTAGTGATTATGGTTTGTGCTACCAGGGAAGACCAAGATTGGATAGAGTTTTGGATATCCATGGCTTTGTTGATGCGAACTGGTCTGGAGATCTGGATCAGAGAATATCTACAAGTGGGTATATGTTTAACCTATTTGGAGGTGCATTCAGTTGGATGAGTAAGAAACAATTTGTAGTGGCACTATCAACTACAGAGGCAGAACACATGGCACCCACTCATGCAAGCAAGGCAGCAATTTGGTTGCAAAGATTGTGTTCAAGTCTGGGGTTAGTACAGGGATCTATAAGGATAGACTGTTACAGCAAAGTGCCATTTTCTTAGTAAATAACCCTGCTTACCATTCAAAGATAAAGCACATTAATGTTCAGTATCACTTTGTGAAGGATATGATAGAAGACAAAAAGGTGTTGCCGGTCAAGGTGGACACTTTGAAGAATACTGCAGATGCACTGAAAAAATATGTGAGCTATGAGAAGTTCTCTTGGTGTAGAGAAACAATGGGAATTGCAGGACTAGATAAATAACTAAACTCTCTTGTGGCCCCTTGTGGAAAGAAAACAACAAGTGGGAGAATGTTAGGTTGTGTTATATTCTTTCCACGACTAGTCAACCTGGTTAACTATGGGGTTAGAAGGGGGGCAGAGCCCCCCCTTCATTGCGGAAATTGCTAGTGGGGGGGGGGGGGGGGGGGGGGGGGGGGGGGGTCATAGGGATTTTGAGGGGTGCAAGTAACCCCACTCTATGGGCGGACCTACCTATGGTTTTGTGCATGTTTTCCACACATGGTTTTGGACGCGATGGTTTACAGTCCATGGTTTTGGATGCGATGGTTTTTGGTCCATGGTATTGGATGCTTTTGGCATGTATAAATATGTATTGTAACATTGAAATGAAAATAATGAAAAATGAAGCTGGTAGTCCTGGTTTTGGGATCTAGGGGAAAATCTTTGTGTGTATGTGTTTATGTGTTATTCTCTCGCATTGTTTATTTTTTGTGTTTTAGAATTCATATGCAGGTAATTTCTGTACGGGGTTAAAACCTACGCAGCCAATGCTTCTGGATGCTTGCACACATTAGACATGATCACTCATTCCTCAAACTGTGTAGGATATGTGCGGTCATCTAGAGTAGAAACTTTGCGTGATTTCACAACTCTATGATGCGACTCATTGAATGATATGTTATGAATCTCTTCTTTCGGATTGTCTCTAAGGATCTCAGTATCTCCTTGGTCATTTGGGACTTGATCTACTTCCAGATCCGGTGAAGCTAGTAGGTCGACCTCTTCATGGCAAGGCATGGGGTCTATGTCTTGCTTTAACTCTGGTTGCTCCATCTCCATATCCATCTACTCAAGTGCTCATTCAATCTCTTGAGCGAAGTCCTGCTCTTGCGACTCCTCACCCTGTCTGCTTTGTGCCAGCTGCTCGGATGAGTCCACTACCTATACAGGCACAATTTCATCTGTATATACATGTTGCACCCCCTACTGTACCTGTCCTTGCTATGCTTCCTTCTCCTGTCTCGATAACTCCTGTTCCTTCCAGAGTTTCTCCTTCAACTCATGCAACTCTTTCATGGTTTCCTCCATCCTTTGTTTTTCTCTCTGCCTTTTCATGTTCCTCCTGTCATGTTGTTTCCTCTTCCCCTCTATTTCCAAAGTTGCCTTTTGTACAAGTGGGTCTACTCTGAACTTGCAGCTTTTCTCTGCCTCTATGTTGTCAACAATCTTTCTCTTTCCTTTGTCGCGTGCTGGTATGTTTACCTCTGTTGCTGTTGCTTCTAGTTCTCTCATGGATGCTACTTCACGTTGCTTCTCTAACCATTCCACAATGATGCCGACCAATTCATTGGGATTAGAGAAGCCGTGACAATATCTCCATGGGTCTTCATCAGCCCAATGACATGCCCCGTGGATCCACGGAAATTGTACTCTCACACGGTAATCCTTCACAAAACAATGCAGGTCATATGGATTGTAGATTCAAGTGTCGAAAGGATATTTCTTGCACTCTTCTCTTTCGACATCCTAATGCTTGAGATTTTGTATCTCATACAACCGATCTGCAGTAGAAGGGTGCAAGGTGCCTTCTTCTTTCGGTACAACCTAGCTGACAGTCCTGCCAAGATGTGGTATGATACTTCTTGCATGATGAGTTTGTCCATGTAAAACTTACACAAAACATGTGGAGGATTCTCCGTGCTATACATCCGTATGAAGGTGCCAGACGATGAGGCATACCAATCGGCTATCTCAATCAGTGCCTCCATTGGTGCCTTCGACATGCAAGGTGGATCCTGCTCAAATATAATCTTGTACACTGGGCTGACAAAATGATCTAATAGTTGTGTGATGACCCCTCAGAAGCTACATTCGGAAAATAGTTTACAATAAGTATTGATAGAGGTTTTCGTTGGTGTCCATACCCACTTCAAGCCTGGGAAATCCTAATGGGCACAAATTGCATCTAGGATATATGTGGACATGTAGATTTCTTTTTGCTAACCTTTGGGCAACTGTCGAGATCCAGATACTTGTTCCTTTAGCCTATGAGCCAACATGTGAAACCAGTTGCATGGTTTTCCTTCACTATCCAGTTGGTGCAATGTGAGCACCCAAATCTACATGAAGGTCTCCATGCTCTCTTGGACATACAAGAGACATGCAAACATGGCCAAGTTATAATATGCAATTCGTAGTATCTTCATCTTGTAAATCTCGTTGGGTGTCATCCTAAATTTGGTTTCTTCCTTCACCTGGTTTTTCAAGATATCCCTGGAGTTGGTATTGCTACTGGGTGTGCTAAAGGGTGTCTCCATGGTGATCACTAGCTTCAGAAAGTGGTACATCTACTAATAATCCTTTGCCCTGAAGGTAGAAATATCCATCCCACTGACACTGCTCAATGTCATCATCTCATGATCAATGTGCGAGATGATCCAATGTATCATGTCTGCACATGGGAACACGGGGTGTCTGCATTCAATCAGGTACAAGATGAACTTGTGAATGTTCACATAGACTTGGTAGTCTTCAAGATTTTCCCCAAATGTGCCTGAGAATGCATCATTGACCTCTTGTCATTTCAGCTTGATGTCTTTGTCTACAATAAACTTGGTGTCTTCGTATATCGACAAACTCATAGACACTTACTGAATTTCTGCTCTAGTTGCACTTCCATCGATGTCCTTTGACACTGCTCTCTTAGAGATAATTGAACTTGAACTACTGAGAGATGGAAGAACACCTTCTATATCTGGAGACATGGTGACAGGCATGGAAAGAATTCTACTAGTTAAAACTAAAGCAAACTTGAGGGCTGACATGCAACATACCTAGGGAAGTGCTGGAAAGGATTGCGTGATTTTCACTAGGAGGCTGGGAGACTGAGGGAGACTGACTACTAGAACTACACAAGAGGCAGTCCGGACTGCCGGGAGGCTCGTTGACTACTGGAATTGGCAATGCACAATCCAGACTGGTCTTCTAGGTGTTGATATTGTGCAGTGTGCAATTTCAGCTGGTAAGGGATGCAGGCCCACGGACTACCTTGCACAATTTTCTGGGTCAGCAGTGATTGCCTCTCATAATTGTACAAAGCAAGACTAGATAGAACTAACTAGACTGGTTTGCGCATTTGCTGGGAGGAAGGAAGTGCCTTCCCTCTTAGAATTGTGAAATGTTGTCTGGGTTAGGTAGAGTCCAGGCTAAGGTTGCCCAAACCCGCTGATGGGAAATTGAAAGCACATGAAGATGTGAATGCATGTCGATACTAAGTGTAAGAAGGAGAGAATGATCATGCATGGAAATAGTGAATGCAAGATTTAGAAAACAGAACAACATGCATGTGTGTGGAACAAGTCGTCGAATCAATGACCATTCGTGCAAAACCGTGTCATGCATGCGACAACAATGAGTTGCTAATGAAAACTAAAATGGTGCTCATACAAGCTAACATGCATGCAAACAATATTAAGCATTCACAAAAATGAAGCAGACAACACTCACATAAGCCAAAACACAAAAAGCGACATAAATGTTGCAAAAGAGAAGTAAAGTGGGCTTACCGGGAAATAGCTGAGCTAGATGTGCCAAAGACTCCTGGATGTATTATGGGAGGTCATAGCTCCAAGATCGATGTGAGGAATGAGCTCTAAAGTTTCAAATAAATAAGTTTGAGGCTCATGATGCGCATTCCACAAATCTAGGAAAAAGTGACACTTGGAGGAAAGTTTCTAAAACAATCTTTGCATGTAACCTCCAACTGCTAAAAATATCTCCCTAAAATATAGGGATTCGTTGTACATGTTTCACTTTTCTATTTTGGGAAGAAGCAGCCCATGCATACAAGTCAAGTTCTCGGTCCTAGAGGGAACAAGTCAACTTGAAGGTACATGCAAAAGGCTGCTTGACTGAGAGGGATTATTGCACAATTTTTGGGAGGAAGTTGGGTTGGCTATCCAGAGGGATTGCACAATTTTTGTGAGGAGCAGTTGATTGCTACCCAGAATTGTGCAATTTCTGGGCTGAGCTACACTACTGGACCAGATGGCATAGTTTTCACTGGGAAGATTGTTTGACAATATTGTGCAGTTCCTGAGCCCAACAAGCTGCTAGCCAGATTTGTGCAATTTCTGGAGGGAAGGCTGGGTCCCCTCCAGAATTGCACAATTTCTTGAGGAAGCTTCTCAACCAGCATCTAGGCCAAGTTTGAAGTGGCAGCCTGTGAGGGGAGTGAAGCAAGCTATCATGCATAGGTTGGGAAGCTACTGAAAAACTAATGAAGCTCATGTACTTGACAGTGCAAGACATGTTGTTGAGGATGGTTGGTAGGGAGGCTCCAAAACGAAGCTAAGGGAAAATGTTGGAGAGTGTTTGTAGCTACTACAACAAGGTGTTAGAGTCTTATGTTATAGTATTCAAAGTCAAGTTTAGTCTTTTCATCATTTTGGTTAATTTGTAAAAGTGTTGCTATGATGTCATAGAGATCAAGTCCTTAGTTTTGTGAAGAGTGTGAGATCAGAGTTTTGGCAATCCTTATTATGTATGGAGGTCCAAATAAGGTATTTGATATTTTCAACCCCATCTATCAACCATCTTTCCCATCAGTGACTTTAACACTTGGCCAAACCCATGTGAGTGAAGTTTTGTTGCGCTTAGTCGTTGCATTTTTCCAGTAGATGATGATTTGCAAAAACGGATGTTTCTAGTTTGAACAGATATATTCTAACAAGTGTCTGATGTTTTAAAGGTTTTCTTCCACCTATCTAACAAATTCAGAATGCAGGAGATGATCAAAAGTATCAGAAAGGTGAATTCGTTGTTCTTTTGCTGCACTTTTTTTAAAGGAGGAAGTAACATAGCGAATTTGTTGTGCTTCTACACTGTAAAAAATTTAACCTTTCAACGCGAATCTAGACGTCTTGAAATTAGTTTATATGGTTATTGTTGGGATGGGGTCCCCTAGGGTCAATTTTGGGGAAAGAGCCCAAGTTTGTTTGTATAAAATGTAAAGTTTCCGCAAGTTGTGGTCCTGGAGTGCGTAGATAGTTAAAGTGTCATAAAGGGTTTTACGCTCCTTTTATGTGAGTTGAGTCGGCTTTTGAAGATCTACCCATGGTCCACAGACCATGGGATTGTATAAATAGGTGTGTCTTAGGATGTCTATGGCAATCAATAGAGATGAAGATGAATGTAATGAGTCAGTAAGAAGAAGAGCGTAGAAGTCTTAGAGTAGAAGGAAGTCTCTGTAGCTATGTGCGCAAAGGCCTAGAGTAGAATCCACAGTTGAGTGCGTTGACCCCTACAGCTAAGTGCAAAGGGAAGTCTTGAGTCTATAAGTAGAACTGAGTATTAATAAAGAAGATTATTGTAGAAATACTTGTGTTTATATCTTTACTTCTATTTATATGGATGCGCCCTATGTTATAACGGGTTTATGAAATAATGATGTATTGATGCACGACTTTACATGAATTATACTATTATATGAACATAATTATTGTTAACTGTTTACACAAAGATTATCTTGTTATATTATGAAGTTATTGAAAAATTAAGCTATTAGAGAAATTATTGGGTTATATGTAATATTTGATGTGCATAAGTTGTGGATTCACCTATCAAGGGTCTGCGAAAGATAGTCATAAATGTTCACGGAGGTATAGAAACTGATTTAGGGTAGTTATATTAATAAGCCCTAAAGGCTTATCAATCTGCACGAAGGAATATTTAGGGCATTAAGCAACATCATGCTCATATTTGTGTGCTAAAACTTGGTTCCAACATCCCCCCATACTGCTTCGGATGAGACTTCAGTCTGCGCTTTGTAGATTGATGCCGAGGGATTTGTTTGGCGAAACTAACTCTTAGCCTGGATCAGGACCCAGTAAGCCAATGAATTGTTCTGTTGCTGGGACCAGGATCTGCATAAAGAGATGTGTGATGTCGAACCGTTGGAATTCGACCATGAAATAAATTGAGTGGTCGGATATAAAGATGCACGAATTTGCGGCACAAGAAAACATAAATCTGTGCGTGATCAAAGAACAATGGTTGGACAGATACCTGTACACATAAATACACGCTATCTTCTTCTGCACCTTCTCGATCGAACTATATTAGTGGATCACTAAATTGGCAGATGGCAAGGAAGGTGGAGGCTTGACGGTCCAATAGTGTCGACCCTAGAGCTAGTATGGAGATTGGAAGCTTCTAAAGATAAGCTCACGTGTGCTGCCAATCATTGGCTTTATCGAGTCATAGGAGGATTCGTGACAGAATTCAAAATTGATACCTTAGTCAGCTACAGTGAAGCAGAGTGATGTTTTTTCAAGGGACCGCAAAGTAAGTGTTTAAGATCTTTGAATAATTTGATTAAGATGCTCTTGTGTGAAAAGCGGGTTATGCCATTACCTTGATGTTTGGAGCTATGTGAAGTGGAAATTTCTTCATGGATAGAGGGAGAATAGCTCCTGAATATAGCCTACTGATTGAGCCTCCTCTTAGTGATGACGAAGGAACAACATAGGCTTCACCACATAGCATTGTCTAGATGATAAGGTAAGGGTTTCTGTAAATACCTCATCTATCCACACCACCTCCACCTTCACCTCCATAGGATACACCTTCACCCACACTTCCACCACCTTCGCCACCGTTCAATATGTTGCATACAATGAAGTTGCATGTTTTCAAGGGCTTGGGAAATGAGGACCCAAACCAGTTTTGGTTCGTTGCGAAGGTCATGTACACAACGCAAAATATTATAGATGATAATATGAAGAAAGCGCAGTTGGTTACTACTCTACAAGATCGTGCATTGACATGGTATATTAAGTACTGCACTGATAACCCATTGGCGTCATTAGCGGACACTCAGACTACTTTGAACAAGGAATTTAGTAGACCTAAGTCTGAGACATAGTCGGTAGTGGGGTTCAAGGAAATCGCAATGAGGATTGGAGAAACACCCTAGGAGCTAGATCAAAGACTAAAGTGCGGAATCTGCCAAGCCAATATGAATCTCACAGACAGTTAGCACCATCACTGGTTTATAGCCACGCCCCTACCTCACTTAAGGATTGATCTGTCACAACAAAATATAGGAACGCAGGCGGAAGTGCTAGAGATCGCAATGAGATTACATGAGACGTCTATCCAGGATGCAACATTAGGAGTTCAATAGATTCATGCAGAGTTACAGAACCTCTACCTGGATTTTCAGAGCTTGAAGAATTAAAAAGTGGCTCAGAAAGAGGTGCGCGAAGACGTTTGGTGCCTCAAGTGTAAGAACCAAGGGCATGATAAGGATCATTTCCCTGTTTTCATGAATTATATGGTAGGCGGAGGGCCCATGCCTCTAAGGCCAGAAGCCCCAGCAGGGCCATGTACAGGGCCCATGTTGTGGTGCGCTATTTGTCAAGTAGCAAGAAAACATGTAAAAAATAATTGCCACTTACTGTAAAAATTTGTACAGATGCCACAACAATTATTTTGCAAATTCTGTAAATCGTTAGGCCATGATAAGTGTAACTCTCATAGCTATGAATTAATGTTGGAAAGGACACCTTCTTATCGGATGAAAACAGAAAATTTGGCCTCTGGATGCAGGCACAGGGGGAGCACGTGGAGGATATCAAGGACGTGGATAAGGCCAAGGAGGAGGAGGACCTGGTAGAGGTCGAAGGAAAGTTATTTTCTATAATTGAAGAGTGTCAGGACACTATGCATTGGAGTGTATGAGACATACACGCCCGTCATGCTGGTGTTGTAATTAGTTTGACCACACGATATAAGAATGCCCTATATTGATAGCTAAAATACAAGAGAATAAGGCACAGCCTTAACAACCTACCCAAAACCTACAGATGATGAGGGAAGAACCTCGCGAAGAGGATCCCAATGTCAATATTGTGTTGCGAAGTGGTGTGACTATTGGTGATGATAAGGTAAAGCATCCTGAACAAGGTGGATGGGTCCATAAGGCTCCATAAAAAGAAGTTGGGTTTGATCTAGAGCATGCAAAGGAAACATTTATGGAAGCAAAGAAAAGCTTTGCTAAAGCCTCTACCTCAGGAAGCCAGGATAGGTTATCTGAAGAAGTTGATCCCTCCATGCTTACTACCTTCTTGGAGACTTGAATGAAATTGTTGCGCAACAACAGGGCTGTGAAAGGATTATAGGAGTTGAGAAACAAATGTGATGGTAGGGATAATACTTTTGATGGGCATCGCGTAGTCATAAATATCGACAGACATAAGACGATAACAGGACGTGAGGTGAGGCTCACTGCGTAAATAGGAGAATACAAGATGAATCAAGTTATTTGGATATAGGGTTGGATGTGAATGTTTTTCCTAAATAGACTTGGCAAAAGATGGGGAGGATTGCATTGTAGTGGTCTCTGATTCAATGAAGGATGGAAAATCAACAGAAGATTATCCCTATGGGGAGATTGCATGGAGTAACTGTAGATATAGAAGATGCGAGCATGTTGGTCGACTTCGAAGTAATAGAGATTGTTGATGAAAACAATCCATATCCCGCGCTCCTTGGAATTGATTGGGCTATCGAGATGAATGGGGTCATCAATTTGAAGAAGCAGACAAGGTCGTTTGAAAGGAAAATGCTTTGTGTGGTGGTAACATTTAACCTTGGAAAAGGACCGTGCTATACTGAACCAGTCTATGACTATGAGGAAAGCGATGATGATTTGGACCAGATCTATAAGATAACAGCGTGAGACCAAGATTGGGTTAATCTACTAGCCAATGGAAGAATTACATGGGACCATGAAAGATCTTGTACGCCGAATTCAAATGAAGAATTGGAGCACTGGCAGAATAGGTTACATGAAGTATCTAAGCCACGATGTAATATGATGACTAAATCGCTATACTATGTATCATCCGAGGTAAGAATTTTACCTTCTTATGATGGTCTAACTGATGTGGATACATTTTTAGATGCATTTGAAAAGGAAGTTCCTGAGAAGCATCACTTCCAAGCGGTGGATTTTGCGTTGCGCACTACGCCTGCACAGTGGTTGGGTATGCAAAAAGACAGTTTTGAAGAATGGTGTGACTATAGGAGGATGATGCGGATGTGATTTATTCGCCCCAAGGTACGGTTGAATGAGAAGTATGATGGGAGAAACGATCCATGCAATCATTTGGAAAAGTGGACCAAGGTTTATGGAATGGAACCACAGTGAGAGTGGGTGCATATTTTATGTCACACTTTGGACATCATCCTTATGAACTAGTATTTGGAAGCAGAGCTCCGCTACGACACTGTGGAATGGGATATATTAAGAGAGGGGTTCATGAGGACATTCAACTTTAAGAATGGATTTGAGAGTATTGATGAAGCGTTGTAAGAGGTCAAGGCAGAAATCTTCATAATTCCATAAGATCCCTTAGAATTGATTCAACTAGATTGGAGCACCCAACTGTGCCATGCACTGGAATGCTATAATATGACTGCTGAAGGAGAGGATGAGGATCCAAGGAATATTAACATCCCTAAATTAGAAAGACAATGTGAAGTAGAGGGACTATAGATAGAGAACCCAAACATCATTACACCACTAAAAACTAAGTAGGTAAACATTGGTATAGAAGCAGAACCGAAGTTTGCAAGGATAGGGGCCTACTGGGATGATGCTACAGTGGAAAAGTTGCTGAGTTGCTCGACGAATATCAGGATTTATTCCCTACCAAATTTGTGGACTTAAAAGGCATCATAGGTGATTTGGGAGTGATGAAAATAACTTTGAAACTGGATGTGAAGCCTGTTAAGCAGAGGCCATATCACCTTAATCCCAAATACAAGGAAAAGGTATGCTTGGGGTTGGACAAGATGCTTGTAGCGATTATTATTGAACTAGTGGAGGAATGTGATTGGCTGAGTCCAATGATCATTCAGGAAAAGAAGTAGAAGGATAAAATAAAGATTTTTGTAGATATCAAGAAGTTGAACGATGCTTGCATTCATGATCCTTTTCAAACTCTGTTCACATACCAAGTACTGGAAAATGCTGGTGGGCGGGAGGTCTATTCATTCACAGATGGGTTCTCTAGATACCATCAGATAATGATTGCACCAGAAGACAAGAGTAAGACCACCTTCGCAACAGAATGGGGATGTTTCCAGTATACAATGATGCCTTTCAAACTTAAGAATGCACCGGCGAACTTTTCGTATGTGGTCATTGCAGTGTTCAAAGAGTTCATTCACAAGTTCTTGGAAGTCTATTTCGATGACTAGACAATGTTTGGGCTAGTCAAGTTCCATGTATATAGTTTGTGCTTAATGTTGGATACATGCTAAAGGTATCAGATTGTGCTAAACCTAAAGAAATGCCTGTTCTGTGTCCATTTTTGGATCTTGTTGGGTCATGTGGTATGTAGTCAAGGACTTATGGTGGACCCTACTAAGATCATTGTAATCATAAACTTGGAGGCACCAAGTAGTGTTAAACAGATGCGTGCTACACTAGGCCATACTGGATATTATTGAAAGTTCATCAAAAGTTATGCTCAAATTACCACACCTATGGAAACGTTGTTGAAGAAGGACGCTACATTCTGTTGGGATGAACAATTTCAATGCAGCTTGGATGTACTGAAGGAGAAAATGGTCACTACATCGATCCTTGTCTTCCCAGATTGGAAGAAGGAGTTCCATGTGCATGTGGATACCTCATGTATTGCACTAAGAGCACTGCTAACATAGGCCAGTGAAGGAGAATTGGATCACCCTATAGCGTTTGCGAGTAGGAAATTGTCAAAGGCTGAAAAGAATTATTTGACGACAGAGCGCGAAGGCTTGGCTATGGTGTACGTGCTACAGAAGTTCAAACATTACCTATTAGGGGGACATTTCAAGATGTACACAGACCATTCTGCATTGAAATATTTAGTCAATAAGCCTATGTTTGAGGGTGAATAAGAAGATGGTTCTTGTTGTTTTAGGAGTATGATTTCAAGGTGATTGTGAAGCCAGGAAGGTTGAACATAGGGCCAGACCATTTGTCGCGCATTAAAACAAGAGAGGGACCTACCAATTTGGAGGAAGGGCTTCTTGACATGCAGCTCTTTGCGGTGCGTGTAGTAGATAATAAATTTGTGGACACTATCCACTTTCTGACCACAAGGACAGCTCTAGAGGCATACACCAGTTAACAGAAGAAACAATTGGTGGTGCGCATGACAAACTTCTTAGTTATTGTAGGGCATTTTTATAGGATGGGATCAAATGAAGTCCTTTGATGATATGTGCCTACCTTTGAAAGAAACAATATCCTCGTTGAAGCTCATGGAGGAGTTGCAAGAGGACATTATGGAGGAGAAGCAACAACACAGAATATTTTGCGTGCTGGGTTGTGGTGGCCAACACTGCATATGGATTCTAAAGCATATTGCAGGGCATGCGACGCATGTCAGAGGATGGGAAAGCCATCACGAAGGGATGAGATGACTTTGAATCCATAGATGTCATTGCAACCATTCGAGAAGTGGGTGATTGATTTGTAGGACTGATTCAACTCCTAGGCAAGAAAACAGGTGCGCAGTATATCATCGTTGTGGCCGAATATTTGACCAGATGGGCGGAGGCATAGCCTGTGAAGGACAGTATATGAGCAACAACAAAAAAATTCTTATTTGAATATTTTTTGACCAAGTTTGGTTGCCCGAAGGTATTGATGAGCAATCGTGGAACACATTTTCTCAATGAAATGATCAGCGCACTGACAGAGGAGTTCCAGGTTTACCATTCGAAGAGTATGCCATAACATCCTCAAACCAATGGAATAGTTGAGAATTTTAATAAGATATTGGAGAATGTACTGACGAATATTTGTAACGTGTAGTGGAATGATTGGGACATGCATGTACCAGAAGTGCTATGGGCTTACAAAACTACTTGTAATAACCTTACGGGTCAGACACCTTTTAGGTTGGTTTATGGTGTAGAAGTTGTGATGCCTATGGAGTACATTGTGCATAGTCTACACATAGTAGCCTTCACAGGAATGGTGGACCACAAAGCCTTAGAAGAAAGGCTCGCTGACTTAACAGAGCTTGAGGAAGAGAGGTTTTTGGCTGGATTCCATCAGCAACTTCAGAAGGGAGGTGAAAAATCTTGGCACGATCGACACATCAAACTGCATACCTTCAAGGTAAAATAATTTAGTTTTATTACATGACAGTAAGTTTGATAAGTTTCCATGAAAATTTTAGATGCACTGGCTAGGGCCATATGTTATTAAGGAAATTACAGATGGTGGAGTAGTTCATCTTGTGAAGTTGAATGGAGATCCATTTCTAGGAAGGGTAAATGGAAGCTAATTGAAGCCATATACCAGGGATCTTTCCCAATGACTACATGATGGTAACATAGTCTTAGCACTCCAGGAAACTGTGAGGAGGTGCGGGACTATAAACTACACTACCCAGGTTGAAGAACTACATGAAATAAAGCCTGTGCGAACACGAGTGATGTCACAGTACCAGAAGAAGCGTGAAGGGAGTTGTGCTAAAGGGGAAAAAATTGTGCAAGGTGGCCAGAAAGTAACTGTTATAGTCATGTTGTTGCCGCACTCAACATTGAATCCAGCCAAGGAGTTTGGCATAAAGATGAGTGAGTGTGACCTCGTGGAGAAGATGAAGGACAAGTTCAAGCTTGTGAAGAAGCCATGCGAGTATTCTATTACCTCCATCACTGACCCTGCGGTAAAGGTTGCCATGCAGATCTTTCCTTACAAGGTTATGGGAAAGTGTCGTGCGAATGAGGTTCTAGCACTAGTGGTTTCTTTGGCTACACAGTGCACAGAGGGTGTGCAGTTCAATTGGGCACGCTACCTATGTAGTGAGTTACTTGCAAACTGTAGAGAGGCATAGAACGCGAGTAAAACATTCCACTATTTTTGGTTGTTTCTCTCCATTGTGCATGTCGCATGGGATCTACTAGAGGATAGCAAGTTTTCTCTCGTGGAGAAAGATCAACCAAAAGTAGCAGTTGTCACCAACCATGTTTGAACAAATTTTAGGATATGTAGAGTTCAAAGCTGACTTCCACCTCATATACATCTGGGTGTGGAAGGATCTGGAGAAAAAATGGTTTGACTTACCTTAACTCACTACATATGACATTATTGAGGAGTTCATCAAGTGTTGGCTGACAGATTGGCATTCTCCATCCGATCTCACTGTAGGGACTAGAAACTCCACAGAGGAAAAGAATAAGGAAGAAACCAGGTAGAAGGTTCAGCAGTCGGCTAAGAAATGGAAAAAAGAGGCCGAGGAGAATGTCTGGGTGGAAGTGGAGCGCATCGAGAAGAAGCAAGCCGAACAGGAAGAGTGCGGCTCTGAGCGGAGTGATAAGTCTCCTTCACCCTAAATGGAGGAGGAAGAGCAGTAAAACTAGGGTGACGGTGGTCACAGGGAGTAGGAGAGCACTCCCTTCCAAGTCAAAAGATACAGAGAATAAGGCAAGGAAGGATTACAGAAGAAGTCCAAGGTGAAAAAGCTATCGTTGGATCTGATCACTTTAACAGATGACGACCTAGATGAGATAAGTGACAAGGTGCGTGATACTACAATAGAACTATTACAACAGTTTGAGTAGTAGAAAAAAAAGGAACTGAGCACCATTCAGAAGGATCTGTGCAAGCTACAAATTCAAACTAATAGATTCCAGGTGGGCACAGGGCAGATCAGTGCTGCATCAACAAGTTTGGTATTGGGGACCACTCAGGCAGCTGAGATGGTTCGATCACTGGACCTCTAGATAGTCAGGCTGCCAGATGGATCCTTGAGTGCGTAGGTGGCCACTAACAAGGCTATTGTTAGTTCTTTGAAGAAAATTGGCCTCAACTTTCTTGTGTTGTTACAGATCCATTTGGGCACATCAAATCCCAGAATTTAGATCAGTGTTTTATAGCTCATCAAACCCTAAATTTAGTTGTTCCATGCCCTAAACAAGTTAACCATTTGAATGCCTCCTTCCCAGATAGTTTCATAACTTGATGACATCCGAAAATTGCCTCTAGAGGTACCAGCGTAGGTAAGCCCTTACGAAGGTGCACTAAAGAGCAGTTGAGTCCACTTCCAAGGTGCTCTAGAGAGCACTTAGGCTTCCTTTCACCTATGTTGGGCAAGAATGAGCAAAATTCACATAGGGTTTGGGGAATATTCTTATCTTTCAGAGTCATCTAGAAGTTTCCCTATCTTATCAACTCCTATGAGCTTGAACATGGATGAGTAATGAGTTAAGGAGCATCCTATCCTCTCATCCCTTCCTCCAAGGAACTAATTCTAGGTATTGAAGGCCATTCAATGTCACCATTAATGACAAAACCTCCTTCATCTTCCTATAAATTGACCACTCATCTAAGTGATTAGGGGCTGGATTATGTTGAATTGTAAGGAGATAATGCTGCTACGAGACTTGACTTTGAATCAAATGATGTGATGCCACAAGCTTGTCTTGCTTTTGATGTGATGTGGATGGGATCCAAGCTAGAGGAATTACTTTGAATCAGACACTGATGGTTGTAATTCCTTCTTCTATCTAATAAAGTTTTTGAACCTTTTTCCATATGCTGTGTTCTTTCATAATGCTTATATGTATGAATTGATTCTAATTCCTTTCATTTATATTCAATGGATCATATGCTTTGATCAGTTTTCATCTTCTATTATGTTGACAGGGTACTTTTGAAGAGGACTAAGTACGGGAAGGAGCGGCGGAATCGATGTAGGAATTTACAGGGCAAGTTCCTCAGATAGAACACCAAAGGACACTGCTCACAAACAGGTCACAGATCAATACACTAGTATTGTTGACGTGGTTAAAACCATCAAAGAGGGAAATAGTCCACAGCCTAAGCCAACACAACCACTCCAGGAAATTTATTAATAAAAAAATGAAAATTTACATAAGCTTCTCTCATGAACAGTTACCCTACAAATGACCCTCCATGCTCCTTAAATAGAGATCATGGACCAATCGGGTTTTAAGCCATGGATCAAGTGTTGGTAATACTGAGGAGAGAATGAACAGTTGGGTCACTACATATCATGACCGTCAAATTGTATGTTACAAAAGTACGTAGTAAAGAAACACACTTTACCTAACTCTACATTAGACCAAGATATACTTAACTATTTCGTATGTGTCAGAATATCCTAAATTCCCCCCTTAAGAACAACTTGGGATAGGATTGAAGGATGTATAAATATGACACAATAGGAGAAGGAAGGAGGCATTAGAGTCTATCCCCCCTTAGTGAAAACTTCCGGAAATCCAACCATAAATCGAAGTTTAGCAAACTTTGCCTCTGTGAGAGCCTTTGTAAAGATGTCTGCAACTTGATCATCTGTTGAAAAATATTGCACTTCAAGAAGATGGTCGTGAATGAGCTTTCTGATGAAGTGCATGTGCAGTTTAATGTGTTTGTTGTGCTAATGTTGGATTGGATCTTTGCATAGTTGAATGGTATTTTGATTATCACACCAAAGTGTAGTCAGATGATGCTACTGAAAGCCAAAATCTAATAGGATCTGATGAAGCCACAGGGTTTCCTTAGTAGCTTCTATGGAACCAAGATAATACTCTTCTTCTTCTAAAGAAAGAGAGATGGCACTTTGTTTCTTGCAAGCCCATGTAATAGGTCCTGAACCAAGAGTGAACACATAACCTGCAGTAGACTTCCAATCATCAGGGTCACTAGCCCAATCAGAATCAATGAAACCAACCAATAGAGGAGATGCTTCTGCACTATATTGAATCCCAAATTGAACTATACCTCAAACATAAAGAAGTACTTTTTAGTTGCTTTCCAATGACTTTCATGTGGGTTTTACATAAACCGAGCAATAAAGCCAACATCAAAGGAAAGGTCAGGACGAGTATGGGTTAGATACAAAAGTTTTCCTACTAGTTGATGGTATAAGGTAGCATAAACTTTAGGGGAAGTACAAGTGACTGAAAGTTTGACTCCAGACTAAAAGGGAGAAGGGGTTGGTTTACAGTCTTCCATGTGAAAATGGTGTAGAATATCACAGACATACTTGGACCGGGAAAGGGAAATACCTCCCTTGGATTGCAAAACTTGAAGACCAAGAAAATAATGCAAGTTTCCTAAGTCTAACATTTCAAACTTCCTTTTAAGGTTGGACTTAACATGGTTTATAAGGTTGGGATCACTACCAATAAGGATAAGATCATCAACATAAAGAACAAGAATGATAAGAGACTTGCCCACTTTCTTGGTGTAGATAGTATTGTCAGAATGACACCTAGAAAAACCAATTTCTGAAAGAAAGATATCCATTTTGGCATGCCCAGCCCGAGGAGCTTGCTTGAGACCATAAAGGTATTTCGTAAGCTGACATACAAGGCTGGAGTTTGTTTGTATAAAGCCAGTAGGTTGTTCCATATAGATTTCTTCATGCAAGAAGGCAAACTTAATATTCATCTGATGGACTTCCCATTTGAAAGAGGCAGCAAGGGAAAGAACAAGGCCGATAGAGTTCATTTTGGCAATAGGGGAGAAGGTTTCAGTATAGTCAATGCCTTAAACTTGTGAAAAACCCTTAGCAACAAGACAAGCTTTATGTTTATCAAATTTTCCATCTGGTCCATATTTGGTTCTATAAGCCCATTTGCATCTAACAATTTTTCATCCCTTTGGTAGACGAACAAGATCCCATGTATCATTTTCCAATAATGAACAATATTCTTCATTCATAGCTGCGTCCCAATCTGGATGGCCTAAAGCTTATGCAAAGGTGTCAGGATCATAATTCGCTGAAGCTTGATCCAGTAAAGAAGAGGCTCTATTGAACTGAGAATGTGTACATCGTTGATCTGTAAGATCACCGACAAGAGCGCATGTTGCATCCCAAGTAGCACGGACCCATTTTGGAAGCTGAGGAGCTGAAGGAGGATCCTGATAAGGTGGGGGAGGATTGTCATCCTCACTTTCATCATATGAAGAAGAAATATTTTCAAAAGTAGAAGAGATAGAGAGATGTGGCACATCCACCGAACTAGGCTCGTAGGTCGATATATTTTCAACAAACTTTACATCTCTTCTAATGATCACATTTTTGGACTTAAGTGGAATAAGTCTATATCCTTTGACATCTTCAGAGTATCCAACAAAAATACATTTTTCGCTCTTAGGTTCTAAAGCTTTATGTTTCTCATCTAGAATATGGGCCCATGCTTCACTTCCAAAAACATGAAAGTGAATTACATCTAGTTTAATTGAGCTCCATGCTTCTTCTGGAGTGATATTATTTAAATCCTTAGTAGGAGTGCGATTTATTATGTAATTTGCACAATAAATTGCTTCTGCCCAAAAATTAAGACTAAGTCCTTTAGATTGAAGCATACAATTAGCCATTTCCTTTAACGTGTGATTCTTCCTTTCAGCTACACCATTTGTTGTGGAGTATATAGAATAGTATGTTGCATTTTAATTCCATTCTCAGTGCAAAAGTTGATGAATTTGTTGTTAACATATTCCCCACCATTATCAGATCTTAGCTTAAGAATTTGATGTTTAGAGTGTTTTTCAACAAAGGCCTTAAAGGCCAAGAACATGTTAAATACTTCACTCTTGAGTTTAAAGAAGTATACCCAAGTGTGTCTGGAGAAATTATCAATGAAAGTTAAGAAATACTTGTAGCTAGAGAATGAAACAACTGGAATTGGACCACATAAATCACTATGCACAAGCTGTAAAGCGGCTGAGGCATGCCAAGAGGCACGTTTTTCAAAACTATCTCGATGATGTTTTCCGAGTAAACATCCGGAAAAACCACCATTTCTACAAGATACCATTGGAAGACATGTCACCATATTTTATTTACATAGATTATGAAGGGAGTGATATTTTAAGTGACCAGATCGCTCATGCCAAAGTATTCTCACATCATCATTATGAGCAACAAATACCGAGGGAAGATTTGATGACCCAAAGTTGTTAAACTTATACAACTTTGTAGAATCATCAGCAATGCCAATAGCTAAAATCTGTCTAGGATCTCTTAGGTCCTTAATTACAACATCGTGAGGTGAAAATTCAATGATTTTACCTTCACCTGAATGAGTTATCTGATATACAGATAGAAGCTTGCAGGAAAAGGTTGGAACACATAATACATCATTGAATTTACCATTGTCTATATGAACAGTTCTAGTCCCTACAACACTAAGAGATCTATCATCACCAACATATATATTTTTGGTGTTACAATCATTTAGAGAAAAAACATGGCTTTGTTTTTGGCCATGTGATAAGAAGCTCCAAAATCAATGAGCCACTCATGAGAATTAGAAGAATAAGATACATTTAGTGCATATCCAGACTGAGATGTTTTAAAACCACATGTAGAAAGTGCTATTCCTAAAGATGAAGTTGAAGTTGAAGAGTGATCCAAATGGATGTTATGCTTCTTCATTGTTGCTTCCAAGGCTTCCATATTCTTAAAGCATTTGGATTCTAAGTGGCCATCTCGATTACAAAATTGGCAATGTCTATCAGTCTTCTTCCCTTTGTTTTTATTTGCCTTATCATTTTGTTGAAATGATTTTTCATTTGAGGCTGAAATTGCTTAGGATCCTTGTTTGGTTTAGGACAATTCTTTTTAGGATACAACTTCTTAGGATTATTTGAATTTGGTTGTTGTTGGGTGGCTAAGGCTTTCTTAGAAGAGTTTCCAAGGTTAAGAAGACCAAGGTGTAAGATTTTTTCTTGTTCTCTTATTAAAGAATCACAAAAGACATCAGAGGAAGGGGACTTGTATTCTTGTCCTTGAGAAATGAAGGCTTCTTTTGAATAATGGAAGGTGGAAGCAAACATAGAGTAGGCTGGTCCCAACTTAGTAAGAATGGAATAGATAAGGTTAGCATCTTCTTTCTTAACCTTAACACCTTCCAAGAGAAGTCTAAGGGTCTTGAACTTGGACATAAAATCTTCAATGGAAGAAAAATTATTGGGGTCCAATGTAAGTAACCCATTTTCGAGCTGATGGGCTCTAAGTCCATTTTTAATTCCAAAAACTTTAGTGATCTATTTCATTACTTCATTAGGAGTATCAAGTTCTGTGATATGGAATCTAAGATCTAGAGAAATAGACATACCTATCAACCCACATGCTTTATCTTACCTATTTTCACATTTGGATGCCTTATATTCATCTTTCACTTTGGTTTCTTGTTTTGAGGCTATGCTGTAAAGACCTTTACTTCTACGTATGTCCACAATGTAGGACCACAATTGGAAGTAGTTGGTGTTGTCAAGAATAACTTGGCATGGACTTTCCATTTTGATAGAAACTAAAGTTATAGATGCTAAAAAATAAGTGTTCCAATGGAAAGATCTTGAAAAAATAGGCTAACTAAAAAAACACGGCTCTGAAAACGGCTTTCGAATGAAGAATTTATGGATTTTTGAAGAAAAGTTGTTGAAGATGTTGATGAAGTGTGGGAATGTGCGGAAATGAATGATAATGTTATATTTAAAAAAAAAAATCTTCCCCCTTTCAAAACTTAATCTAATTAGCTCAACAAAATGAAAGACTTGAACTCAAGACCTCTATTCTCATAAAGTAGCTTTGCACCAAGTGAGCTAGATTAAAAGGTTAGTAATTTTTGGAAGAGAGGAAGGTGGGTTTTTTTTTTTTTTTTTTTTAGTCACTGAAGCTTTGGGGTGTGTGCTTGCATGAGAAAGCTCCTTTTACCTACAAAACGCAAAACACAAAACCCAACATGGACATACAAAAAAAAAAAACAAACCTTATGGCTTGAAGTTAGCTTTAATTGGAAACTAAATATTTTCCTCAACGTTTCTGATTTTTTGAGATCACACTAAGGCACGACGGAAAAGAACATATGCATGAGAAAAATCCTTCCTTTCTGTTTCTAATTTTCCCAAATCATAAAAAGTTGCAGGGAAAAGAGCATATGTAGAAATGAAAGGCATAGATCTAGTAATAAAAAAAACAAAGAGCTAAATAAACCGAAATAAACAGAGAGAAAATAACTAAAAACTGCAAATAAACACTGTATACCTCCAGATCTTAAAAATGATGTAGCTAGGGCTACCAGAAACCTTTTCGCATGAAACAAAAGGGTTTCCTCACTGGAATAGATGCTCCTAACACAATAGAGCAGTCCTCTCAACTCGAAAGTAGTTAGAAACAATAGATCTAGGAAACCGCAGTCAGATGTAGTTCTACTGGCTTCAGATTTGGATCACAGTCGGATGCACAACTACGTGTCTAGTGAATTATTATTTATCCGTAGATGCTAAATTCTCCAAAACAAATTGGCGAATCCACTGGGGAAGAATCCTCTTTTGTAGTAGCTTATCCACCTCCTAAGACATCCTTGTAGACTTTATTTGTGTTCATCAATTGTAATTCATCTATTTACATTGAACAATTGGTCAAAACTATGTCAAATTGCCTCTTGAAATGGCTTACTGTCACTAGCGCAGGCTTGGAGGGATACAATGTGCTACAAAGCATCCCTGGCTTAGGGACAGTGCTCTAAAGTTCACTGTCTCCCACTCTGGGCTGCGCTGATCCTCCTAGGATTAGTTTCCCACCTTTGGAAAGAGTTTTTGCCAAATTTTCTCTCTTTGATTGTTTTTTTATTAATCAATGAATGTTATGTCTCAAGAAAATGAGTTGTTATCTCATGGTCTAGCCTGAATTTTATTGGATTGATTAATGTTTCTTTATGTTTTCTTTGTCATTAATGATCAATATTCAAAGTTAGGATATAATTGATTAATTGTCATTCGAAAGAAAGTGTCGTAAAGTCTTCTCTTCCTTTGAATTTGAACTTTCATAAAAGTCTTCATTCATATGAAGGATTGATTGATTGTATGTGCATATTTCCTTTTTGTTCATATTCACATTAAGGGAATCGAAAATAAATACATGCATGTTGCATTGAAAAAGTTTGTGTGTGATGATAGGAATAGTGTAGGGAAATTGCATTTAGATTGTGCTCTTTGCTCTTTGATCAAAAGAAATATGATTTCTCCAACCCTAAGTAGCTAGGATTTTCATCATTAAATTGAATGGAAAGAATTCTTATTATGATAGTTGCATTCCTAGGAATTTCAGAATACATCACGTGGTGAACTTGAAAGGAAAATTCCTAAGCAAGATCAACTTAAAATAAACATCAATTTACCTAATGGAGCATTGTCATTAATGAGAACATTTAGTGGTTCTAGGCTAGAGACGTGTTCCGGCATTGTAAAACAAAGAAGTTGTCACTAATTTGTCGGCAATACATCCCAAGTGTGATACCTCATTCCATGTACATGAGTATATCGTAGCTCGTCCATGTAATTTTGGGTATATAGGGCGGTGTTACAGTACGTAAAGTATGTGGGAATGCTCTCACTATGCGGTTTTGCATTAGACAGTGCTTCTACAGACTGGGTCTCCACGTACCTTCAGGTATATATGGGAGGAAAACTCTAGATTGCTATCCATCCTTAAGTAACCGAGTAAGTTGCCTTGTAAACTGTGATACACCGAACACAACATTTGGGGAGACTGCTTGCTTGTACTTGTTGGTTCGCCAGGAGGCATACTATAGTTCATAATTGTTTTGTAAACCTTTTGCCTAGTATACCCCTTTTTTTTATTTCTTTTTTGATAATAAAATTAATCAGCAATCATGGAGGAACATCAACCCATACCCTGTCGTTCACGGAGAACTGTGAGCAAACCGCCTTTGCCTCCCGAAGCGACACTAATTCGGGCAAAGCAGTCTCGCTTAACTGAGGCTAGTACATCAAGAACTCCTAGTTCTTCATCCGAATAACCTGAATCATCTATTTCGGTAAGTATTGATACTATAGTTACTCCAACTGTTTCTGGCCCATTTGTTTCTGAAGAATAAGTTTCACAATTACCTTAGGACATTAGCACTGATCCTAGTGAAACAGTAACCAAGGATGTTCAACAACAAGTTGATCCTCAACTTGAAATTTCTCAACAAGAAAGTACCTATAAACTTGAATCAGTTCAACCATAAGTTAATCTAGAATCTATCCTAGTTCAAATAGAAGTTACATCTGAACCTGAAGTTATTCAGGAACCTCTTTCTGAAACTGTTGTTCATTTACCTGAACATCTGGACTTTGAATTTGAACATTCAGAAGTTGTAACTTTACTGGAACATGATCAACTAGTTACCCATTAGACATCAGTAACTATTGAAACTTCAACTTCATCAACACCAAAAATATTTTACGGACCTGACAGTGAGGTTCTTCCACCAAGTTTAATTTCTATAGAGGAGGAATTGGAAGAAGATTCCACGCCTGGAACCCCGTTTCACTTTGGAACTAGGCTTTACCTTTACCCTTATACTCCTGATTTTTCTGCTCCATTTGATCTTGTTCTTTTCAAGTACCCATCGATTCTTTAGGACAAGTTTTGGGTCAATTAACTATGGTTGAACAACCGTCAACATCTCAGACTGTATCATCTGATGTAGCTGTAGTAGAACCCTTTGTTGCAACCTCTTCTATGTTTTCTACCGCACCTAAGTCGCACCTATATGGTGAATCGTCTATCCTAGTTGGTTACCAATCATTGTTTGGAACCCATTCAAGGGTTGCTTCTACACCATGGTCATCACCCATGTCCTAAACTGGAATTTTACCTAGTTCTTCTCTAATGGGAACTCAACAGTTTGATCCTACATATCAATATCAAGTTGGGAAATCCTGTTAACAAAGACATATGTATCCATTAAATACTATATTTCCACCTTATGGAGAGCAATATTCTTATTCATCATATCCTCCTTATTCCAGAGGACTACCATATGGTAATATTCCGCAATATTCAGGTCAATCTAGAATTAGAGTTTGTCAATGGCAACCAACAATTACAGTTCAACCAAGGCTTGTGTATCCAACACAACCAATGCAAACTGTGTTAGCTATTCCTACACTTGTTGTTGCTACTATACCACAGTCACAAGTTCAAACTATTGTATCTCAACCGGTACAAACTAATCCTTATACCTTGCAACCACAACTTTTAGGTCAATAAGTTCAAGTTCCTCAAGTTGTTGTAAAACAACCACTTGTTTCTAGAGTTCAGCAACAACCTCATATTAGTATACCCTTATCTAGACTGACCCAGGCTTACACTGGTATAGTTTATTCACAACCTAGCCAACCTTTCACTGCTAGAAATCAACAACAATTGTACCAACAACAACAACAGTTTATTTAACAACCATGGCAGCCTCAACTTCAACAACCCCAATTCCAACAATTCCAACCCCAGTTCTAGCAATTCCAACCCCAATTTGGACTTGTTCCATAGGATCAACCTAGTTTTGGTCAATATCAAGCTTACCAAGGTCCTGGTCAACGAGGCTTTGTAGGTTATGGAAAACCACACATTCAACCTAGTTATCAACAACCACCTTATACTGGTTTTGTTCAACAACCATACCAATGTTACCAAATGTAGATGCCCTATGTCAGCATGCAAATATCTATTTCTTAGGCAATTCCATCATATCCTGGGTATGCTCAACCTGACCTGAATCGACAGTTTTCGTTTGTAGCAACTTTAGAATTACCAGATTTAGATTGGCTCACTAATGATCCAATATTATATGCACCTTGGTGTCTGATAATTCTACATAAGTTACCATCTGAAATTTCGAAATTTAATAGAAATCTTGGAGAAGACCCATCAAATCATGTCATGACATTTCATTTGTGGTGTTCCTCAAACTCCTTAAATGATGACTCGGTCAGACTTCGTCTTTTCCAAAGAACACTTACTGGTCCAGCTGCTACATGGTACATTGAATTACCAAGAGATTCTTTTGATAATTGCACCACTTTAGCCACTACATTTTTTACCCACTTCCAGTTACCCATTAGATACGAGCCTGAAATGGAACTCCTAACCAACTTTAAATAGACTACTGCTACCCATATATCATATCGTATTCATGAGTGGCGGTGTCATTGTCGAATGGTTAAAACATATGTTCCCGATCAGATTTTACCTGAGTGGTTCATAAAATCCTTATTGCCATCAATCATCGAAGATGTGGCAAAAGGTGAAGTTGTCACAGAAGAGCAAGTTATTTCTTGTTCCCAATACTTGGATTTGATTTACAAACAATCCAACACCGTTTATGATAAAATACCCAATGCACCTCGACCAACTTTCACTATTCCCCCTCCTCCAAAATCGAGTAAGGACTCCCATGTCAGCGATGGTGTGATCGGTTCTTCAAGCACATAAACAGTAGAAAGACCACCTGATCAAACTCTCGCTATTTCCAATCAAACTACCATTGCATCAGAAAATACTCTTGCCTCCGAGATTAATGTCATGTCATCTAACAAAGGCAAAATCCAAAGCAACCAGGGAGCAAGGAAAAGGGGAAGGACAAAAAGAACCAATAAAATTCCCCTCCAGAGAAATCATCTAATTCCTATACTTCGGCAAGGAAACCTCGTTATCCATGTCTGATCTATAATGATGAGAATTTTACAAGAGATTGCCCACACCACTCTGAGGTCTCTAAACTTTCAAAGACTTCAAACACATCAGCAGTGTTGACTGATCCGTTTTCAACCCCATAGACACATTTGGTTGCAACAGACCATGCTTCCACATCCCATGTACTCAAGTTATCCATCAAAAAGCCACAAAACAAAGTTTTGGTGTCAACAAGAAACAAATATTTTGGAAATCCGTCATCATCGTCAAATAATTGGGCCACTGATCAACCTAATCCTTCGACCTTGACTTCATCTGAAGTTGTTCCATCCATTGTAACTGAATTGACAATAAAACTACCAAAGGGAGTTGTGCACAAATTGACAATCAACCCTCGGGCTCGAGCAACTCAAAATTATAACATAGTGGAAGATCTTGGTCAATCACCAACTTGCTATGTCGACACTCGAGGTGTTACAAAACTGCCCCTCCCAAAAGCAGGCTTTACTGTCAGCAATAGTCGGAATAGATCCTATGGATTCAAATATTGTGGTTTTTAACCATGTGGGATATACACCACAGTTACCAGCGCATTTAGCTTTCTTAATTCAAGTAAAATCTCTCAATAAGAATGTTGGGTAGCGGAAGTCGCGCACAATGAGTATGGGGTGTAGAGCCTCTAACCTACACCTCATCATTTACTATTATCTACTGTTTTTCATCACCTATCTCTCTCTTTCACCTCATTTTCCCTGTAAAACCACCTAGATCATTACATTAGATGTCATTAAGCATGATCAAGTGAGCTTTGCTAATGCGTGACTGTTTTGTTTATATTTTGACATATTTACAGGCATTCCGCAGCTCTCTGCCGATTCCGTAGCTATCTGATGATTCTGCAGCCATCTGGAGATTCCGCAGCCTTTTTGTTGTTCTCAAGGTTCCACGTGTCATTTTTCCAAACAAGCCACATGGGTACTTAGGTATCAAGGTGCTCGAGGTTCTTGTGCCATTTGTTCAATCATCCACGTCATCCATACCTCCGGTCAAACAGGGGCAAGATCCGGTCAACGAAGGCAGTTAACGGTGATGCGTAAGCTGTTTGGTCACGTCAGCTCAGACGGTGGCTTGCCCGTGTTTTGCAGGACGTGGGGAACATAATCTAATTTTGGATTTAATCCCCATGACGACCAGGACCTCCAGCTCACCCACGCAGGTTCATGACGTGTTTATTTAGTTTTAATTGCACATGACAGTTTGTTATTTTCCGTTTTTAGCAGCACACATAGGCTATCCTTCAGATGCCTATAAATATTTGCGTCTGCGTACGCTTAAGGGACTTTTATTTGCTGTATGTTTGTGAACTTGTTGTAATTTTTGAGCATTTCCAAAACTCTGTTTTCATAGTGCTGTTCTAGCACTCTTGACTGTGAATTTCTGCATATGGAGTAATAGAACCAGTGCTATTTTGGAGCTTTCAACACTTTGAGTCTTCTTGGGTTATGTGAATGGAGGGCCCCTGTTCATGCTAGCCTTGTATAGTATTTTCATGTTCAGCATTTTCTTTTCTTGATCTATAAATAGCATGATTTGCTTCATTTTAATTCATTTTGGATCCTTTCTTTAAGCTGATCAGCATTGCTCTTTTGCAGGTTTTTGACCCGGGATTATTAATGTGTTTATGTGTTTGCTTTGCATCTAGTGGTAGTTTCCGTTGACAGATTTAAAGTTGCTACTCCTTACTTTATTTCATAGCTAGTTTTTAGTTTTAATTTTCAAAACTGTCTGCTAATATATGAATGGTCTCTTACTATAAATTGTTTATCTCTTAGAGATCAGAATACTAATCACTTACAACTGGCTTTGGGTGCTTTCTAGACTAATCCTTAGCTACTCTCTAATCGTGCTTTACACAGTACTATGTGATATAGGCAGAGAGTTAGAAAGAGAAAAATATTACCACTAGTCTTTAAAGTAGATTTTCTCATTTTATCAGTTATTAGACTTACTTTTAGCTACTTCTTAATCGTGTCTTACACAGTACTATGTGTTAGAGGCAGAGAGTTAGGAAGAGATAAACTTTATCATTGGTCTTTTAAGTGATTTTCTTATTTTTGCAGCAGCATGAATGGTGTCTAATGCCATTAGAGAGTGGTTCTTTGCTTTCAGTTATTTTAATACATTTTCTTCAAAGCATTCCTTTCTCAAGTAATTAGTTAGGAATCACTAATCACACCCCCTCACTCATTTAGAATTCACTCCACACACACCATCACTCATTTGTTTATAAATACATCATCTCATCCTAGGAAGATAAAATAATCACAAACAACACCCCTAAACGACAAAAGCTTTAAGAGGTTGCTTAAGTACATATAGTACACCTTCACTTCATCAGCTTACGAGCCCCGGGTTGACAATTAATGATATCAATTTAGGAATACTAAATTGACCCAAACATTTTGGCGCCGTTGCCGGGGAAGTGAAATTAAGTAGCCATATTCTTAAAAAAAAAAAACAACATAAGATTTCAAGGAAAGAAGTCGATAACCTATCAAAGTATGCTCTCCTCTTGCACTGCAAAGTGATCTGGAGGATCAGAAAAGAGAAAGTTATTGATTTAGTAGCTTCTTGAGTATGCTCTCTTCTTGCACCTAGAGTGAACTAGAAGATCAGAAAAAAAAGAACTATTAACTTGACTTGAATAAAATAAAAAAAAATGACATGCATAGAGCTAGAGATTCTAGAGGAAGGTTTTTAGCTAGAGCTCGAAGTTCAATTTTTACAAGTCCATCTGTTCCAAGGGATAGACAAGAGACACCTCCCTTATCTCCAACCGACACTCCTAGTCCTAGAATTCCTGGAATTCAAGAGCCAAGAGTTGACTCTCCTACAACTTCTATTGAATTTGAACTAGGAGGAGACTCTTCCCTTTCTCCTACAGAAAGACCAATTGTAATTGAGGAAGTAGAATCATCTGAGGAAGAAGGAGAGATCTCTTCTCGGTCACCCTTTGTAGAAGAACCAGAAGATTTTGAAAACTCTAGGAGAACCATCATGGCAGATGAAGAAGTAGGAGGTAGAGGTAGAGGTAGAGTAGAGGTAGAGGAGGAAACAATGGAGGCGGTAGAGGTCCCATTGGAGGAGGAAATAGAGCTGGTGATAACTCATTTGGGTTCCCTATCGTTGATGAGGATTCCAGAGCCACCATGAAAAACATATCACCATCTGTCCTCCCTAACTTCCATGGGTTAAGATCTGAAGACCCTGAAACATTCTTATTTGAGTTTGAAGTGGTGTGTCGAACTTATGACTATCTAGATGACTCCCAGAAAATCAAATTGTTCCCTTCAACACTAAAGGATCAAGCTTTGAGATGGTTCATGGGGTTAGGTACTCAAACCATTAGGAATCGGGATGAAATGAAACAAACCTTTTTGGATAGATATTTGGACTATTGTATGCCTACTAATCACAAGGACGAGGTTTTCAAAATGATACAAAAAGAAGATGAGAGCTTAGAAGATTTACTTGAAAGATTCCAATATAACTTGAAAAGAGCAAAAATGAGTACCTTGGACGATGAGACCTTAAAATCCCTCTTATTAAAAGCCATTAGGGATGAATGGATAGATATCTTAAATATGATGGGGAAAGGAGATATTTCTCGACTACCACTCAGTGATATAGCAGAACTTTGTATCCATCTCTCGAGAGGCAAATCAAAAACTCAAAAAGGGCCTAGAGATCCCTCTCTCCTTAGGGCAAATAAATCCGCAACAGGATCGGTGAGTAGGGCTGAAATCGGCAGTATGCTTGATGAATTTAAGACTGATATCCTAGGGAATCTTAGTGAACAACTAGATACCTTTAAGATCCATAATAAACAAAAAGCAGAAACTGAGGCCTTAGCCATCTTTTGTTCAAAGTGTAGAAAAAAACATGCTCTAAGGGAATGTCCCCTGGAAACACAAGTTGTGGAGACATGTGTAATTTGCTCAAAAACTCATGAGACCAAGAATTGTCCTTCAATTCCTGGCCTCAAAGCAGTCTTTCAAGAGGATCCAAGTACGCTTGAATCTCTATGTTTTATTGCAAGGAGACCTTGGCAAGGACAACAGAATCAAGGGTTCAATAACTCTATGAATTCTCAATCCCAACCAAGTTGGAATCCTTGGCAACAACCTTGGCCTCAAAATAAAAATGCTTTTCAAGCATGGTTGCAAAGCATGCAAAATCCTTATGGGAGATTTGCCCAATTCTATCAATATCCTCCATCCTTTCAGAATCAGCAAGCTCCCCAATTTCCAAATCAAAATCAACAGCTATCATTGCCATATCCTCAACAACAACAACAACAACAACCTCCTCCACAAAATCAAAATTCTCAACTCTTCCAGCAGAAGTCAAATCAACTTCCCTCTCAGCCATTACCCAATCCAAA
>APFE031504269.1:93410-109931 GCA_000404065.3 Pinus taeda | reverse complement strand
GATACATAATAATTTTAATAAAATTATTTATTCCAATTAGAATGAAGATCTATGTCATAAGATTCAAATCCGACTGCAGTTGTATATATCCCGAATATATGGTTTCTTTCTTTTATAAAGCATGGTCTATTCTTTCCTAACTAATAAATAACCAATTTTATAGTAAGGATTTCTCAAAATACATTTGTTCTGGTCCTATTGTAATACGAACATAGAAGAATACCTAGTGCATGTTTCTCACAAGAAGAGGTATGCACATGCACATGGTTATACATGTGAAGTGATGGACAAGATTGTAGTTGATATTTTTAATCTATCCATAAGATTAGTGGTATAAGATTTTGGACCTTATCACATTGTGTCCAAACATTGTGGAACCATCATCAACTCTTTGGTTGGGAGACAAAGTTGTAGTAGTCTCTTTACTTTTGCAAATAATAATGTAAAATTTGTAACGAGAACTGATACGATTACCCATTTCATTGAGGTAGGAAAAAAATCAACTGATTTTTAAAAGTGGTGATGCAAAATACACACACACACACACACACACAAATATTTTAGCATAGTTTTTGACACTTCAATTTTATTTTATGTACATTAGTTTTTTGAATCTTAGTGATTTGCATGCTAATTTTAAAAAGTGTTGATTTTACGTCAGGCCCTTCTTTTAAAAGACTTATTTTTTGGCTTTATATTTTCTAATGTATTAAATGTGGATAATTATTTTCTAATTTTAACAATTTTTGAAGTGGTCTTCTTCTTCATATTTTCTTGTTTTTATTTTAATTTTTCTTTATTTTGCAGTGAGGTCTTTATTTTTTTGCATAGTTAAAGAAGAAGGTGTTGATTCAATTTAATATGTCCTAAATTGTTACATAAATTATCAATCAGAGAGTCGTAAACTGATGAAGTGTGGCACATTGTATGTGCAAGACAACCTCTTTCTTACTTTATTGTTTTCAGTTTTTATCTTGTTTTTGAGGGTTTTGTTCTTGTTGGTCTCCTAAAGTCTCTAATGCAAATGGAAATCCTATTCTAAGGTCTTAAGAATACTTTTAAAGCTCAAGTATGGATGTAGAATTTAAGACAAGGTTTATGCCTCTTATGGTAATTTCCAAACTTAGCACTTCAAAGATCTCAAAACATGCTATTTATAAAATCAGAACTTTGAGAAAAAATGTAAACATGAAGCTACTTAGATCAAGCAAAAGATGAAGTATTGAACATGGGGTTACTGTCTCTACTGTCCATCTAATTACATAAATAAAATCTAAACTACTGCACTCAAAATCAAAAATAAAGAAGATAGAAACTAGTCACTGTTTCACCCATAATTCCGATATTTCATCAATTAACTTCTAAAATGGGGTTAAGCTAAAGACACCAGAAATAACTTCATATGGCATGAAAGAACGACATTTAAACTATCTACTTGCAGATTAATGAAAGCAAACTCAATTACTTCACCTACATTCCGATAGCTCGCGAATTAACTTCTAAAAGCGATTTAAGCTAAAGGCACCGGAGATAACATCATGTAGCATAAAGAACTGATATCTAGACTAGCTACTTGCAAATTAATGAAAGAAAAATCAAATTACTTCACCTACAATCCGATAGCTCGCCAATTAACTTCTAAAATGGGGTTAAGCTAAAGGCACCGAAGATAACATCATGTAGCATAAAGAACTAATATCTAAGCTGTCTACTTGCAAAATAATGAAAGAAAAATCAAATTACTTCACCTACAATCCGATAGCTCACCAATTAACTTATAAAATGGGGTTAAGCTAAAGGCACCGGAGATAATGTCATGTAGCATGAAGAAATTGATATCTAAACTAGCTAAAAGCAGTAACCAAATTTCAGGCATGACAATTGGAATTAAAAGCTAAAGTACAGCAGAGGAAGCAAGTCTCATATCACTACTTGATGCAAAAACTATATTAAAAATCTCGAGCATAACCTATCCTGAAATACACTAATCAGTGTTAGTGAAAAATATAACAATGCTACAACAATGCTGCAAAAACATGTACAGGAATAAAATGATTAATACCATAAACAAATCATGAGAAATATATAGTGGAAATAAAAGGAAACATGCATGAAAAACTATACAAAAACAAAAATAAAAACCTTAGCCAGTAGGGGACCTCTGCGCAACCTTGGCTTAATACACTGTCACCTCAAAATCACACTTAAAACAATCATAAGAAAATAGAGTTTTTGTATTGCAAAATGGAAAATATGTCTTCTCGTTACAACAGCAAAGCTAACGCTAAAACAACAACATTAAGACTAACTATTGAAATAGATAACTGTCTTTTGGAGAGAAATCTTTAGCAGAGGACATGTGAACAAGACATAATCTGGAAGTTTAGCATTTTGGTGGCAATAAACATTAAATATACGAAAGGTGGGTGTTATATTGCGTCATGGAGATGGCCTGCAGATGGAAAAAGTGGATCCATGAACCCAGGAATGGTTTCGGACTTTTTCACATGCTGGAACAAAGTCTGATTGACGTAGGACTCTTCTGTTGACCATCCTTTGACGGATGTCTTTCTTAATGAATTTGGCTAAAAAGATAGGACCTTTTCCATGTATGGATGATTTCTAAACTACCCATATGCCTCGTTTCTCCTTCCGCCACATGTAACCTACAAAATAATAAAAACAACTGTGGAATTGTGATTCAGCTGTGGAAAGTGGCTACATTCAGTAGCTGATGAACAAAATCTAAATCAAATAGCACACACAAGAATATAGTTTGAAAATCTCTTAAATGCACTCCTACAATCAATATGCAACAACCTTTGATAGCTTATGAGGCACTGATATGGGAAAATGAAAGAGAAAAGGTTTAGAAAAGTATGTAGAAGAGAGGTAGTTCTAGGGCTCGACATACCCCCACTATGAAGATGTTGCATGTCCTCATGCAACCAAAAATGTGACTATCCTTCCTTCAATTCATCTACTCTAAGACTTCTGGTAATACATCTAACCTTTTCTTCTTCTTCAATTTCCTATTTTTCTTGTGCCATAATCCTAAATGCAACATGGTGTTGTCATGAATGATTTTGTCAAATTTGTGTTTCTCTTTCAATGTCTCATTTTCCTTTTTGATATGTCTGTTCAAGATTTCTAGTTCATAGACCTCTTGTTTTAATGATTGGATCAAAATCTCCTAAGCTGTACCAGGCTGATTAGATGAAGTGCCCTGTTCTGTTGTATTCTTTTCCAATGATTCAATAAATCATACATCTGTTGCTGAGTTTGATCAATTTCTGGGGTGGTCTTCCTTGGACTAATTTCAAAATGTAGTCGAGGAGAAGGAGAATGTTGTGGACTATAGTCAGGAGGAGTGATTTTTGGTGACTGTTCTGGTATTTCCCCTCCTAGGTCGATGAATTGGGCTCCTTTGATTTGAATTTTCTTCAATTTTCCTTTAAGTCTTGAGCTCCTTCTTAAACTATGTGAGCTGGTATCTCCCTTTTGTATACTCTATTTCTCCTTTCCTTTTTCTTTTTCCTTAGCTAATTGTTATTTAAGGTGAATTAGCCTCTCAAAAAGTACATGTTCTTCTTCTGAAGAAGGTTCTGGGGTCTGATAAATATCTTCAACATTTCTCTTCCCTTTCTATTTTACTTGTTTTCTAATCTCAGTCAAAGTTTAAAACAACATTTCTTCTTTACTAGTTTCCTTAGTTATGCTAGTAGGAGTATCTTGAATGTTTACATTTGTTCCTCTTCTCCTAATTTTTCTTGTTGAGCTACCCTCAGGTATTTTAGGTGGGTCCTGAAAGAAATTCCCAATTAGGAATTGTTCCCATGTATCCCCTCTCTCTGTCAATTGATTTTCAATCACGATTTTAACAAGGCTGTGATGATAAAGATGAGGCTCTACATCATCCAGATTCTTTTGTACAGTGGTAGACATATTTTTCAAGCTACTCAACAAGAAATAAGGGAGGTTGATGGTTTGATTCTTCGTAAAATTCATTAATAACTTTATGTGGTAAATGTACATAGACCCATACCTTCCTTCACACCTAATCAATTTTTGAATTATCAATAGTGGACTGGTCCATTTTTCTTTTAGAGCTGAAATAGGAATGCCTCATTTAAAAACGGATATGTCCATACCTGGGTTATGCAGAATGATTCTCCATGCCTTTTCATCAAAGCACCTGTTTTCGAACCATCTTTCTCCATCCTGTGGAAGTTTTGTTGTTGTTGTAATGGATGTCTCTGTTACTGAGAATTTGATATCCTGAATCTCGACTTCCATACTATTAAAGGACCTTGCAAATGTCTTTGTAACTTCTTTATTATAACCCCTGAACTTCTGAATAAACTGCAACCATTTTGCTTTCTTTAAAGTGCTATTTAGTTGTGGATAACCCTCATTAAATTTGGTTCCATCTGACTCTATTCTTACCAGAAGACCCATTCCTCCTCCTTGCTTTGAAAATACCTAAGTGATGGTTTCATGGAGGCAAAATAGCGATATGAGCGGAGAATGAAAAAAGGGCTGCACAAAAACTAGTGGTTTCAAAGCGGGAAGAATATGGAGCATGCAATGAGAACAAGTTCACGGAGCAGGGGTCTGTATAAACAAACCCCGAACTGTCAATCGTAGAACTTGGTGTGAGAGTATGGAGACAGAGTGAGACTGGTGAAACGAAACAGAATTTGAAATAAAAGGCTGTAGAGTGGATGTTGGTGAATTCATAAAATGACTGTGGAGTGGAGCGTTAGAGGAGGAGAGCCGTGGTCAATTGGCTTACGTCTTCATGATTAGTTCATTCAACAGGTGTAATATGGACGTACAACTGAGTATGAGTTAAATTTGGAAGAGGACTATGAGGCCGTTGGAATTTGATGTGGAGGTCATGGTAGAGTTATGTAGAGGTCGTGGAGGAGTTAAGGCGGCTACCAAATCAATCATTACAGGTTATGGAGTTTGTGATTTTACTAACTATACAAATTATGTGTTTAAAGTGCTATTTGAAAATGATTTTTCTCATACCTTAGAATCTTACAACTTCCGTTCACTAACTTTTGATTGGTTGCCTCTTGTAGGTCCTTTTAGGTGATGACATTTTCAAAAGATTTTCCTCTTCCATACTTGCAATTGACTTTCATCATTATTTAGCTAATCACTTTGACTGTGACTGTAGAGTAATAAAGGATTAGCTGCGGAATTAGTATTCAACTACAGAATCAGGATTAGGCTGCGGAAACTGACATAGTGAATAACACATGACTTGGTGAAGTGAATGGAGATCGATGGAAATGAATGATAACTGAATGAATGATATATGGAACGTTGAACATGAAGATAAACTGAAGGAAATTTTATTGGTGGAATGTGCTAGCGAGGTGGAATGAAATGGAATGAAATGAAATGCCATGAAATGAAACAACTATGAGTGAAAAGAGATAGATTTTTTTGGAAAATATATGGTGTCAAAAGATTCTGATTTTCGCCCTATATTTTCTGTATAAGACTGCTAATCAATGATTGGTTTTCAGGCTTATACATTTTTTCTTTTCTTTTTTGAGATGATGATGAAAAGAACAAAGACTAGGTTGGTGGAGAAGAAGGATTCTTCTTCACCAGCCTCATTGCAGAATTATCTTGAAAGATTTTGATAAACTTCTCCTTTGAGAGTGGCTTATGATATATCTTCAATCTGTGATCATTCACAATGAGAGGAGTTTGATACTCATCAATTGTTTTAATTCTTACTGCTCCATTGCTAAAAACTTTTCAATCTCATATAGCCCAAGCCAATGAGTCTGAAATTTACCTTGAAAATCTTTGAACATGGAATCAAAAACCAATGCCCAATCTCCTTCTTGAAACTTTTTGTTGTTGATTTATTTTTCATGCCACTTAGCTCTTTGATGTTGAACTAGATCAATTCTTAAAATTGCTTCTTGTCTGATCAAATTTATCTCATTCAACTGCTCCATTCTATGCTTTTGGGCTTCGAATAGATCCATTCCCAATTGAACTGCCATCTTGAAGGTCTTAACTTAGAACTCAATGGGGAGCATAACATCCTTCCCATAAACAAGTTCATAGGGAGAATGTTCTGTTGTGTTCCTCCATGTGGTTCTGTCGGCCCATAAGTCTTCAGGAAGCCTTTCTGCCCAATCTCTTCTGTGTAGATGAACAGTCTTGGTAATGATGCCTTCAATTACTTTGTTCGTGGACTTCACTTGACCATTTGCTTGCGGATGGTAAGGAGTGGATTTTCTGTGCTTGACTTGGTACTCTTCCATCAGCTTCTCCATTCGTATGGATGCGAATTGACCTCCCTGATCTGTCATAATTTCTCTTGGAACACCAAAGAGAGTAAAAATATCATCATAAAGAAAACTAACAACTAATGTTTCAGTAGTAGAAAATAATGCTTTGGCTTCTACTTATTTAGTGACATAATCAGTACATACCAATATATATTTTTTCTATTTAGATGGAGGATTAATAGGTCCAATAAAGTCTAAAGCCCATTTTTCAAAGGGTTTGATGAGTACCTAACATTCTAATGGCATCTCATTTGAGGAGGTAGGTTTCCCTACGCTTTGGTAGCTGTAACACCTTTTGACATATTGTTTTGCATCTTTAAAGAGGGACGGCCAATAATATCCTAAAGAAAGGATTTTATAGGCTGTCCTCTTGTCAGCAAAGTGTCCACCACACGGTTCATCATGACATGCTATATCAGGCATTTCATTTTCCCTGAAACATCTTCCGATCACAAAGTTTGGCCCTGTTTTAAACAATTCATTAGAAATCCATGAATATCTTGAACTCTCCTGAATAGTATTTCTTCTTTCACTAGGAAATAAATGTGGAGGTAGTTTCCCTGTAACCAAATAGTTAGCTATATCTGCAAACCAAGGAGTCTTAGTAGTTACTGCAAATAAGTATTCATCAAGAAACTTATCCTCTACATGAGAGTCTTCTTTAATATTTAGAATCTTAGACAAGAAATCAGCTACTGTGTTTTGTTTTCTTGGTCTATCTGACACAATAATATTTAATTCCTGCAAAAGGAGGAGCCACCTTGTAACTCTTCCATTAGTAACAGGTTTGTTCATTAGATATCTAATTGTAGAATGATCAGTATTGATAAAAGTTTCATAGGCTGTTATATAGTGTCTGATCTTATTGATTGCATGAACAACAGCTGAAAACTCTTTTTCAATCACAGTATAATTCAACTCAGGGGGAGTCAGATTTTTACTACTACAATAAATGGCCTAAGGAACCAAATCTTTTTGTCCCAACATAGCTCCTAGAGTTGTATCTGAAGCATCTGTAGAAATATGGAAAGGAAGTTCCAATTTGGTCCTCTCAAGATAAGCGCTTTATATATTCTTGTTTTCAAAGCTTCAAATGTTGATTGGAAATCATGACTCCATTTGAATTCACAGTCTTTTGTAAGAAATTTGAAGAGTGGAGATGCTATTTTGGTAAAGTTTTCTATAAATCTTCTATAATAACTAGTAAATACTAGAAGAATTCTAACATCTTTTTGACAATTTGGAATAGGTAACTTGGAGATGACTTCAACTTTTGATTTATCGACTTTAATCCCATCCCCTGAAATATGATGTCCCAAAACAATGCCTTCATTAAACATCATAAAGCATTTTTCATGGCTTAATGAAAGTTTTGTTTCTTTACATCTTATAAGGGCTCTTTCCAAATTTTCTAAGGCTTCTTCAAATGTATTACCATAGACTTTAAAATCATCCATATACACTTCTACACAATCATTGATTAGATCAGAAAATATTCCTAGTACTGCTCTTTGGAATGTTGCGGGTGCATTGCATAATCCAAAAGGAAGCAATTGGTAGGCAAAGGTTCTCCATGGATAGGTAAATGTGGTTTTATCCTGATCTTCAGGTGCTACCTGAATTTGATTATAACCACTAAAACCATCCAGAAATGAAAAGTACTTTTTGCCTGCTAATGTATCTAATACTTGATTAATAAAGGGAAAAGGAAAGTGATCCTTCAAAGTTGCTTTATTCAATTCCCCGCAATCAATGCACACCCTCCATTTACCATTCTTTTTGGGTACTATAACCAAGGGGGGAACCCATCAGCTATCTAAAATTGGGTAAATGAAGTTTACATTGAGTAGTTTTTGGATCTCTTCTTTCACAATCTCCCTAAGATTTGTATTCATCCTTCTCTGAGGTTGTTTGATTGGTCTACTATTTTCATCAATATAGATATGATGGATGCAAGTCTCAGGGTCAATACCTTTCATATCAGTATACTCCCATGCAAATGCAGCATAATGTTTTTGCAAGCTTTTGGTTAGCTCTTCCTATTGTAACTTTTCCAAATTTTTATTAATATTCTATGTTTTACCTGGAAAAATTTCAACTGTAGAAATGCCAAACTCTTCCATGGAGTAGAGAGACATTTGCCTTGATGACAAATATTCAATATCAGAATCTAACTAAAATTGTGCGTGGTCATATTATGAATATGTTTCAAAATTTTCTAGTGTATTCAAGATTTGACTATCTTCACTAACTTCGGAGAGAGTAAAGATAGGTTGTATAGTATCTTCATCATCGACCCATTCGTTGTCTCCTACTTCTGTAATGGCTTTTACTGGAGGATACAAAGTGAATTTCTTTGTTGAACTACCATAAGAAATGTACATGTCCCTAGATCTACAACTAATAAAAGCATTAGCTGTGGCTAGCCAAGGTCTTCCTAAGATGAGTGGGTGCCCTCCTAGATTACTCTTGGGAGTAAAAATCATGAAATTTATTGGATATTCCCAAGAATCTAAGGAGACCAAAATATCTTCTAGTACACCATCTGGTTTAATTACTGATCTATCTGTAAGTTGTAGTAAGGTAGGTGTAAAAAAAAGATTAGGAAGTTTAAGTTGTTCCACAGTCTGTCTACTCATAATGTTTGTAGCAACCCCTAAGTCAATCAATGTATTTGGAATTTCTATCCCATTTATGTGTGTGTGGACAAGTGGACTACCTAGATCCACATATTTCTGCATGGTAATCTTTCCCATCATGATATCTACTATTTTTCCTACCAGGTGGATTCTTTTTGTGTCTCTTGGTTTCCTACCTGGTCTTTTGATACTCAACTCCTTTATTGTTTTTGCTAGAATAGGAATCTCTCTAATGGCTTGTAGCAAGGGAATCTTGATACAAACATTCTTTAATTCATCTAAGAAATCATAGTCAGGCAACAAGATTTTTTTTTCCACCCCCTTGTCAATTTGCAATCTTTCAAGAAAAGGAGGTGTGGATGTAGATACAAGTTGCTCAACTATAGGAATTGTGGGGGTTGACTTTTTTTGTTTTTATGTTTGAATGGTTTGGTTTTGAAGGGATGCTTCTTCAAAAATTTTATTAACTTTAAGAGAATCATCCTCAGAAACATCTTTCTCTTGAACATCTATAGAAGGTTTTTCCCTTTCTAAAATCCTACCAGATCTAAGTTGAACATCATCAAGATTTAGAGGAACAATCATGTAGGTAGGAAATTGTTGTCCTTCTACCATGTAAGCATTCTAAGGGTTTTTGTTGTTGGGATTTGGTAATGGCTGGGCTGGTAGTCGATTTGGCTTTTATTGAAATGGAATCAAGAGTTGAGGATTTTGATTTGGTTGAGAAGGTTTTTTTTGTGAATATGGCAATGAAAGTTATGGATTTTATTGTTGATTTTGTGGGATACAATAGCCTTGAAAAGATGGAGGATATTGATAAAATTAAGCAAATCTCCCATAAGGATTTTGTACCCCTTGTGCCCATGATTGAGATTGATACTGATTTTGAGGTTGGGGCCAAGGTTGTTGCCAAGAATTCCAATTTGGTGGGGGCTGAAAATTCATAGGATTGTTAAATCCTTGATTTTTTTGTCCTTGCCAAGGTCTCCTTGAAACAAAACAAAGAGATTCTATTGAATTTGGGTTCTCTTGAAAAATAGCTTTGAGTCCTGGGATTGAAGGACAATCCATGGTCTCATGACTTTCTGAGAAAATCATACATGTTTCTACAACTTTTTCATCAAAGGGACATTCCCTTAGAGCATGTTTCTTTCTACATTTTGGGCAAAAGATGCCTAAGGCATCTGCTTATGTTTTCTACTTGTTTTGAATTTTAAGGGTGTCTAGCTGTTAACTAAGGCTCCTTAGAATGTCAGTTTTAAATTCATCAAGCATATTTCCAATCTCTACCCTACTTATTGATCCATTTGAAGATTTGTTTGCTCTAATAAGAGAAGGATCTCTAGGCCCTTTTCCAGTTTTAGATTTTCCCCTTTAGAGATGGACACATAGTTCTACTATGTCATGTAGTGGAAGTTGAGAAATGTATCCCTTCCCCATCATGTTTAAAATATCTATCCATTCATCTCTAATGGCTTTCAATAGAAGGGATTTCAAGGTTTCCTCATCTAAATTGCTCATTTTCTCTCTCTTTAAGTTGTATTCAAATCTTTCAAGTAAATCCTCCAAGTTCTTGTCTTCTTTTTGCATCATTTTAAATACCTCATCCTTATGATTAGTGGGCATACAATAATCTAGATATCTATCCAAAAATGTTTGCTTCATATCATTCCAAGTCCTAATAGATTGAGTGACTAATCCCATGAACCATTTCAAAGCAGCCCCTTTTAATGTTGAAGAAAATAGTTTGAGTTTTTGAGAGTCTTCTAGATAGTCATAGGTTGGCATAAGACTTAAAACTCAAATAGAAATGTCTCAGGATCCTCACTTCGCAATCCATAAAATTTTCGGAGGATAGATGGTGAAATGTTTTTCATTGTTTTATGGGTTTCCTCATCAACTATAGGGAATCCAAATGAGTTATCTCCTCCCCTATTTCCCCCATCATTAACTCTACCTCCTCCATTGTTAGCTCTACCACCACCTCCATTATTTCCTCTACCTCTACCTCTAGCCCCTCCTCCAAATAGTGGAAATTATCCATCTAGCACTTCTTCTACCATGATAGTTTCCTCAGGGTCTTCTGGTTCTTCTGTTAATGGTTGTTGAGAGAAAGTCTCTACCTCTTCTTCTTTTAGGTCAGATTTAGTAGATAGTGTTGGAGAATCTTCTAATTCAATTGCTGCCCCTTGGATTCCAGGAATCCTAAAGCTAGGAGTATGAGTCTAGGATGGAGGTGTATTTTTTCTATGACTTGAAGTAGCTGGAGTTGTAAAAATCGAATTTTTGTCCCTATCTATAAACCTTCCCCTAGAATCTCTTGCTCTATGCATGTCATTTTTTTATTTATTTTTATTAATAAATTTTTTTAATCAGGCTAATAATCCTTTTTCTGATCTTCCAGATTACACTAGGTGCAAGAAGAGAGCATACTCAAGAAACTATTAAACTAATAACTCTCTTTTCTGATCCTCCAGATCACACTAGGTGCAGGAGGAGAGCATACTTCAAGAAGTTATCAATTTTTCTCTATTTTTTTGAATGTAAGAGATAAGGTATGTAGTTACACTTCCCCGGAAATGACACCAAAATGTTTGGTAAATTTAGTATGTCCTAAATTGCTACATAAATTATGAATCCGGGAGTCGTAAACTGATGAAGTGTGGCGCACTGTATGTGCAAGACAACCTCTTTCTTACTTTATTGCTTTCCGTTTTTATCTTGTTTTTGGGGGTTTTGTTCTTGTTGGTGTCCTAAACTGTCTAATGCAAATTGGAATCCTATGCTAAGGTCTTAAGAATACTTTTAAAGGTCATGTATGGATGTAGAATTTAAGACAAGGTTTATGCCTTTTATGGTAATTTCCATACTTAGCACTTCAAATATCTCAAAACATGCTATTTATAAAATCAAAACTTTGAGCAGGAGTGTAATCATGTAGCTAGTTAAATCAAGAAAAATATGAAGTACTAAACATGAGGTTACTGTCTTTGCTATCCATCTAATTACATAAATAAAATCTAAATTGCTCACTTAAAACCAAAATAAAGAAACTGGAAACTAGTCACTGATTTCACCCATAATTCCGATATTTCGTTAATTAAATTCTAAAATGGGGTTAAGCTAAAGACACTGTAAATAATGTCATATGGCATGAAATAATGACATTCAAGCTATCTACTTGCAGATTAATGAAATAAAAATCAATTACTTCACCTACAATCCAATAGCTCGCCAATTAACTTCTAAAAGGGGGTTAAGCTAAAGGCACCAGAGATAATGTCATGTAGCATAAAGAATTGATATCTAGACAAGCTACTTGCAAATTAATGAAAGAAAAATCAAATTACTTCACCTACAATCCGATAGCTCGCTAATTAACTGCTAAAATGGGGTTAATCTAAAGGCACCGGAGATAACGTCATGTAGCATAAAGAACTGATATCTAAATTGTCTACTTGCAAACTAATGAAAGCAAAGTAAAAATTACTTCACCTACTATCCGATAGCTTGCCAATTAACTTCTAAAATGGGGTTAAGCTAAAGGCACTAGAGATAACGTCATTTAGCTTGAAGAAATTGATATCTAAACTAGCTAAAAGCAGTAAACAAATTTCAAGCATGACAATTGGAATTAAAAGATAAAGTAGAGCAGAGGAAGTAGGTCTCATATCACTACTTCATGTGAAAACTATATTAAAAAGATCAAGCATAACCTATCCTGAAATGCACTGATCAGTGTTAGTGAAAAATATAACAATGCTACAACAATGCTGCAAACAAATGTACAAGAATAAAATGATTAATACCATAAAAAAATCATGAGAAATATAAAGTGGAAATAAAACAAAACATGGATGAAAAACTATACAAAAATGAAAATAAAAACCTTAGTCATCAAGGGCCCTCTGCACAACCTTGGCTTAAAACACTGTCACCTCAAAATCACACTTTAAACAATCATAAGAAAATAGAGTTTTTGTATTGCAAAATGGAGAATATGTCTTCTTGTTACAAAAACAAAGCTAATGCTAAAACAACAACATCAAGACTAACTACTTGCATTGCAAATTCTTATACTTATAGGAGAAATAGATAGCTGTCTTTTGGAGAGAAATCTTTAGCAGAGGACACGTGGACATGACATAATCTGGAAATTTAGCCTTTCGGTTGCCATAAACATTAAATCTACGAAAGATGGGTGTTAGATTGCGTCATGGAGATGGCCTGCAGATGGTAAAAGTGGATCCATGAACCCAGGAATAGTTTTGGACTTTTTCACGTGCTAGAATAGAATTTGATGGACGTAGGACTCTTCTGTTGACCATCCCTTGACCGATGCCTTTCTTCACGAATTTGGCTAAACAGATAGGATCTTGTCCATGTATGGATGATTTCTGAACTACCCATGTGCCTTGTTTCTCCTATTGACACCTGTAACCTACATAACAATAAAAACAACTGCGGAATTGTGAGTCAGCTGCGAAAAGTGGCTACATTCCGTAACTGATGAACAAAATCTAAATCAAATAGCACACACAAGAATATAGTTTGAAAACCACTTAAATGCACTCCTATAATCAATATGCAATAATCTTTGATAGCTTATGAGGCACTAATGTGGGAAAATGGAAGAGAAAAGGTTTAGAAAAGTATGTAGAAGAGAGGTCGTTCTAGGGCTCAACAGAAGCTCGACATTTTAAAGTTTCGATATTCTACATATTTATATATCGTCAATTAATTTTTCAATGCACATCAAATAATTGTCACTAAAATAACAATAATTTATAACAATTGACATAAAAATAAACATTTTGAACATAAATATAACTAAAAAAATTACACATTTTGATAATTTTTGCTAGAAATGACATGTCAAAATCACAATTTTATAGGAAAAATTTAACAAAAGATGGTTAAATAATAGTTTTTTTTTTTTTTGAATTTCATGTCAAATAATAATAACAACCATAGTTTTTTCTCAAAAAATAATGATTCACATAAAAATTAAAGTGAAAATCATATCATACAAATATTGAATATATAACAACATTAACTTAATACATATTCTTATCATAAAATGTCAAATTCAAAACATTACAAGTATAACTAATTAATAGTTACAAAAAATGAGCTTAATTTCCAATCATAACTTAAATTTAATCAACAATATCATGTAATCCAAACTCTTCATTCTCTAGAGTTTTATAATTGCCTTCTTCCACAATATTTTATGCTTCATTTTGCTCATTTTCCTCTTCTAATGGATCTTTGATGTTTGCGAGTCTCCCAATGTATGCCTTTCCAATCATTCCATCTAATATTGGTTGAGTTTCCTTTTCCTTTTTCACCACACGTGATTCATTAAAATCCTCTTTCCTCAACCCAATTTCTTGCATTGCATCTTGAAGAAATTGAAGAGCATTAATTCTTTGCGAATAAATTTGCATTGTACTAGATCTTTTTCAATGACAATTCAATTTCTTCATTTTTGTAGGCAACATGCTAGTTTTGTACCTAATTATCAAGCACAAAAGAAACAATGAAGTAAATTTGTATAATGAAATATAAATTAAGAAAGAAGATATTGAAATTCAATTCTATATAATAAAAATTACTTGAGCCTAGAAATAAATCCAAAATCCAATTTCCTTCATTTGAACATAAGTCTATAAGATAGTTAATCAATGACTATTGTTTTTTATAAATGTTAAATATCTCTCCTTTTGCTTCTTTATCTTCATATGTTAGTTTTTTCACAACAACATCAAAAACTAGTACTTTGTTATGACTCTTTCCATCTACCCGATTAAGAAGCATAAACCTATAGCTCTCATCTTTTGTCCAACTATCAATATGGATGAAATCACAATCATTTATAATTGGTTGATCTTCACGGTTAAGAAGATTTGACTTTTTCCTGTAACATGAAATAGTAAAAGTTCAATTAACTTATACATAAATGAATTTTTTAACATTAATCAAACATACAATTTCAACATCTTACCATGTAAGTTACATCCTTGAGTTTGTTTTCCCCTTGAATCTTGTCAATAACATTGCAAATGATGTGTCTGAACAAAATGTCACAAATATCCATAATGGTGATGATGCGACTTCTACAAATCTTGCAACCACTTTACTAAGAGCTTGAAAGCGTAAGGGTCACTATCCTAGTCAATGTTTGGGATATTGAAACCATGGAGAATATCTACAATAACTAGGGAATAATATCTTTTAGGTATGGGTTTAGCAATGTCTTCAAAGTGTTAAGTTATGGTATGTTCTATGCTTATAACAGTTTACTTCTTTTTCTTATTATATTCCACAGATTAGAAATCACATGTACATAAATTAAAGTGCAGATAGAACATTAAACGATTGACAGAAAACAAGCCAAGACAAGAGACACAAGATGTGGCGTCTAGCAAGGGACAAACCCCACAATGTGTGGGGAAACCCTTTGATCAAATCTTCTTTTATCTTCAATAATTCAGTAGAGAGAAATAGTCCAATAAATCTGATTCATATCAGCAGTAGCAAACCCTAGATCAGCAATATCAGCAATAGCGGCTTCATTATCAAACTAGGGCAGACGATATCTCAGATGAGGATATCTTCTAAGCTACGCAGGTCAATCTTTACTTCTGCAGTTGCAGCTTTAGTTTCAGTAGTATCCAGCTTCAAACTAGGGCAGTCGATATCTTGCAAACCATTCGTCGGATTGACCTCATTCCACCACCAAAAGTTGTAGCTTTCAGAGGAGGTTCAGATGAACCTACAACACAGTTCAGATGAGTTGATCTTTTAGGGCACGCAGGTCAATCTTTATTTCTGCAGTTGCAACTTCAATTTTAGCAGTTTCCGGCTTCAAGCTAGGGCAGTCGATATCTTCCAAACCGTTCGTCGGATTGACTTGATTCCACCACCAAAAGTTGCAGCTTTCAGAGTAGGTTCAGATGAACCTACAACGCAGTTCAGATGAGGAGATCTTCTGGGCAACGCAGGTCAATCTTTACTTCTGCAGTTGCAACTTTAGTTTCAGCAGTTTCTGGCTTCAAACTAGGGCAGTCGATAACTTGAAAATCGTTCGTCGGATTGACTTTATTCCACCACCAAAAGTTGTGGGTTTTAGAGGAGCTTCAGATGAACCTACAACGCAATTCCAAAGAGGAGATATTCTAGGCCATGCAAGTCAATCTTGGGATCTGCAGTTGCAGCTTCAGGTTCAACAGCTTCCGGCTTCACATGTGTGAGAGAGAGACCCATTTCTACGTAGTAGAGAAGAGACTCATTTCTGCGCAGTAGAGAGAGAGAAATATGTGATGAGAAGAGTGAGTGTAAATGAGGAAAATTCCTCTTATATTTATACATAATGTTGGTGCTTGAATAGATGCGACGGTTGGGCTTCTGAGCCTACATGAGTTGTAGGTCGGCTTGATAATAATTCCATAATCAAAATAAATTCATATCTCCATTAATACTTATCGGAATCGGATGATATTTATATCAATCCTACACCTCTCAATGAGAGGAATCTAATAAAAATATTATCA
>APFE031504269.1:54095-75248 GCA_000404065.3 Pinus taeda | reverse complement strand
CCTTGATGTGATGTGAGGAATAATGATAATAAAATTTATTATATAGCGGAAATTATGGAATTTTTTTTGCCACACGGTGAATGTCAGATTAATTTGTTTTTATAAAAGCTTTAACATATAAGCCTTGTTACGAAGATATAGTAAATTATGATGAATCGAACATTACTGAATTGTTTTACTGCATGGTGAATGTGGTATTATTTTTTTTAATAAAAACTTAACATATAAATCGTGTTATGGCAATATAGCAATTTATTTTAAATACATGATAGAAGATATAATAAAAATTAAAAGAAACATTCAATTATCTAGTAAATGCTATATAGTTTAAGTAAAAAATTAATTTAGGTAAAAGATTTAATTTACAATTTTAATTTAAAGATTTAGTTTAAAAGATTAATTTCATAAGAAAATAGTTAAATTTTTTCAATAAATTGTAGAAGAAAATTATGGAGGAAAATAGATGAAACAAAATTTTTGGAGGGAATTTTTTTTGTGAAAATTTTTAGAGGGAAACTTTGGATGGAAATTTTCATTCTTTAAGCTATATATTATCATTAGAAGAGAGTGAATTTGCATCATCCAACCTCTTGTATTTGAAAGGTATGGATTATACTGATAGTGAAGTTTCACTTTGTGAAGCATCAACATCTTCGTCACGTAACAACTCTATTCGTATTGATGAATATAAGGGAAATTCTTCCACTATGAATAGAGAGTCAAAATTTTCAATTAGTCATAATCCTAAGGACTATGAGAGAAACCGTGATGAAGGAAAGGATGAAGAATTTCAAATAAATAAAGAGTCACGATTTCCACTTAATCTTAATCCTATGGACTATGAGAGAAACAATGATTAAGAATGATGAAGATTTTCAAATAAATAAGGAGTCGCAGTTTCCACTTAGTCCTAATCCTATGGACAATGAGAGCAGTAGTGATGAAAATCATGATGAATAATTTCAAATGAATAGAGTCACGGTTTCCACTTAGTCCTAATCGTATGGATTATGAGAGTAGTACTGATGAAGAGCATCATGAAGAATTTCAAATGAATAGAGAGTCACAGTGTCCACATAGTCCTAATCCTGTGGACTATGAGAGTAGTAATGATGAAAAGCATGATGAAGAATTTAAAATAGATAAAGAGTTGTGGTTTCCAACTAGGGCAGCCGATATCTTGCAAATTATTCGTCGGATTGACTTCATTCCACCACCAAAAGTTGCAACTTTTAGAGGAGGTTCATTTCAACCTACAACGCAGTTTAGATGAGGAGATCTTATAATCCATGTAGGTAAATCTTTACTTCTGCAATTGCAGCTTTAGTTTCAACAGTTTCCGGCTTCAAACTAGGGTAGTTGATAGCTTGCAAACCGTTCGTCGGATTGACTTCTTTCCACAACCAAAAGTTGTGGCTTTTAGAGGAGGTTCAGATGAACCTACAACGTAGTTCCAAAGAGGAGATCTTCTAGGCCACGCAAGTCAATCTCTGGATCTACAGTTGCAGCCTCAGGTTCAACAGCTTCCGGCTTCACATGTGTGAGAAAGAGACCCATTTTTACGCAGTAGAGCAGAGACTCATTTCTGCGTAGTAGAGAGAGAGAGATATGTGATGAGAAGAGTGAGTGAAAATGAGGAAAATTCGTCTTATATTTATACACAACGTTGGTGTTTGAATGGATGCGACTGTTGGGATTTTGAGCCTACATGAGTTGTAGGTCGGCTTGATAATAATTCCATAATGAAAATAAATTCATATCTCCATGAATACTTATCGGAATCAGATGATCTTTATATCAATCCTACACCTTTCGACAAGAGGAATCTAATAAAAATATTATCAACCATGAATAAGAGGACCCACATGAATTTTTTCCCTGGTTGCCAATTTTAAAACAAAGACACCTTGTATTACTTGATATTTAATAGTGTCAAGGCCATTCCAAATGAAATGAGTAAGACTTGGATCAAGTTCAACATTCTTAAGACACTTATTTCTCAACCTTTCGGTCTTAATTTTTTTAATAAAGCTTATGAAACTATCTGGTGCTCCATTTGCATCCTTCCTCATCTTTAATAAAATAAAGAAATATATGTATATGCTATAAAATAAAAATGGTATACAGATGAATAAAAATCAATGTATAAATTAACATATCTTTTTAAATGCAAGATAAAATCTTTTAGTGTTGATGTAGAACTTGAATCTCGGTAGTTGTGTACAACATCATCCCAACTATCTTCATTAAACATTTTAACCCTTTGTTCTTGTATTTTCATGTAAACTTTGTGATTGAATAGATAAAGTAAAAAAAGTTAATATAATGATATGAATAAGAAATACTACCAAGAACAATATGTTATGTTTAAAAGAAAATTATAATCTAGAAATAAGTAAAAACAATTCAACCAACTTACTTTTAAAATTCCTCACACATTTTGTCCAATGATAATTCCACTGACATCACTCGAGATAATATTTCTTTGACAAGATTTTCATCATTCACTTCTTGCAATTCTCTCCAAGGTGTGATAGTCATATCTTTTGGAAGCTGCTTCATTTCAAGACCTAATTTACTGCTACTACATATCAATGGTTTAGACCTTTTGATGTTCTGTTTTTTAATGCCAATGTTCTCCCACATGCTAAAAATCTCATTAATCAGTTCCCATATCTCTCCAGTTCTAAATGCCAACTGAAAAATGTTATCAATAGTTCTAAATATATCAGAATTTACTTTGTCGCCTTTTGAATTGATTTTTTCCTCAGTTTGATAGCCTATTTTGATACAACATTCCTTTCAAAATTCTAGAGTAACATTTATCTTATCCCCACCACATTTTTCTTCAAATTCATTATGAAAAATCTAACCCTTTGGATGAAAGTAATAGACATCCTATATTCATTATTTTTATTATGATCGCAGGCCAATAACATTTCTTCTGTATTTGACAAACCAACATAAATGATACATTTCATTGTTTCAAAATGTTGGTTATTGAGATATTCCTCCATCATTTGTCTTTGAGCTTCTATTAAATTAATAACATAATAATTGTATTGAAAACATTTTGGCTTACCAAATGCTTCTTTTTTGGGAACTTGAACTAGATCAACAAGAAGCACATAATTAACCACATGAGCATATGGATTGTACCTCATCAATGTTTTCAAGTTGTGAACATGTAGGTGGTGTGGCCTTCTAATTTGATATTTAAATTGTCCTTCATTTGGCTTATATATTTGTCTTACATTAAGATGAAATGTACGACCACCCTCAATTAAGTTTGTCTTTGCCAAGTTATGTCAAATGACATTTTATTTTGTTTTAATAATGCCATCCTCTAAATTAGCTACTGGTGTAATGATTTCCTTGCTCTCTTTCAAATTTTCACTAGGATCTTCACCGTTGGCCTTGACTATTTGAGAATGATCAACTTTCATTTTCTTCCTCCTCTTTTCTTCTAGATACGTAACATTCTCATCATTAACTAGAGCAGAGACATTCCTGGGCATTTTTACTTTTTGTCTTTGATGGTTGTTCTACTTTCTAACATCAGTTCTAATGTCATCCTCAGTAATGGAAACATATTCTTCACCGTCAGCTTCAACTTCGTCATATTCAAAAGTAACATGTCTAACTTTTGTAGATTTATCCACTATAGACATTCTTTGTTGATCCATTCGATGTAGTTTTGTAGCATCATGAATTACATTTTTTTCTTGTTTTCCATATCTTCTTCTAACCCTGAGTAGAAATTGCTGACAACATTCATGTTATCTTTCTCTATAAAATGAATGTCTCCCAACATAATTGAAATATTTTCAATAAAATTTTGTCAAACAAAATATCTTAAGCCAATAAAAACTAAGTTATAAAAATATAATGATCCAATTACAATAACGCAAAACACATAAATATAAATAATAATACTTACCATATCTCATGTAATCTCATTTATGATTTGTTTACACATCTTCGTAGATTCCTTTTCCATGTCATACATTGACATTGACAATGATAACTGATATTTAATCTTGTCATGTGACTTAGGCGGTTTTGTAAGTACATAAACAATGTAAGTGTATGGTATCAAACAAATGTCTATGACTCTTCCTAGCACCTCATAAAGTCCTCTATTGTTAGGGATATCAATATATAGGTATATCTGCAGATGTTGTTCGCCTTCTCTATCTTTCACATACCATACATTTTCTGGAAGCCTCACTTAATTTGATTTCTTACAGTATGACATCGTCTTCTTATCACTTGAGGAGCTTGATAGATTTTTTGTTATTAGCTCAGGTTTGGTTCATTCAACAGTGTTTTTTGAGGATCCATCTTTAATTTTAGTAGTCTTTGGTCCAGAAAGATTAACAAAAATCTTCCTGAATGCCATTTTACTGCAAAAAATATACACATATATATAAATCAGTAAATTACAAAAAAAAAAGAACAATAGCTTAAATAAGCAAACAAAATGAAACAAAATCTAAAAGCGATAAATAATCGTAAATCATAAATAATTTTGTAAAACATAACCCTTAAAAAAAATTAAAAAATAAAAACATGTAGCCCCCTCATGCCCCACATCCGTGGCCCATTGGGCCCGTGGGGTGGAGGCCTGACTCTTAAAATTAGTCGTCCACCTCAATGCACCTAATGGACCGTGGGGGTGTAGGACTGGTTCTCACATCCCGTCATGCTCCACCATCGTAGCCCACTGGGTCCATGGGGGTGGAGGCTCAATTCTAACAATCAATCCTCTACCCCCACGGGCTCGTTGGGTCACGGGGGTGGGGTAGGAGGGGCTGCGTGGAACCCTTCCAGACCCACCCTCATGACCTAATGGAATCATGGGGGTGGTGGCCTAACTCTGAGAATCCGGCCTCCACTCCCATGGGCTTAATGGGCCCCGAGGGAGAGGCGAAGGCACTGCATGGGGGTGGAGGCCCAATTATTAGAATCGGGCCTCCACCCCCATAGGTCTATTGGGGCATGGGAGAAGGGCAGGAAGGTGATGCATGCAAGAACTCCTGCTACACCCCCGCAACCCAACGAGCCCGTGGGGTCATGGGGGTGGGACAGTAGGTGGGCTGAACGCAACCCCCTCCCACCCCACTCCCATGGCCCAACAGTCCCTGGGGCAATGGAGGTGGGGTGGAATGGGGATGCATACAACAGCTCCCTCCCTAACCCCATGACCCAACGGGCCTGTGGGGGTGGAGGCCCGATTTTGAGAATCGGCATCCACCCCCATGGGCCCATTGGGATGTGGGGGTGGGACAAAAGTGGGCTGCACACAACCCCTCTCACCCCACCCTCATGGTCTAACAAGCTCATGGGGGTGGAGGCCCCATTCTAAGAATCAACCCTCATCTTTGGCAAGCTAGGCCACAGGGGTGAGTGATGCCGGTGGTGCACGATCGAGCCCAACAGTCTCACTACGGATGTAGTGGCCTTCTGCCTACTATGAGTTTGTCGGGTAAGCTTGACTCATCTAAATTTTTAATTTCCAAAAAAAAACTAAATTTCGTTAATAAAAAGTTAGATATTATTTTACTGGAATATGTTTTTGGTTTGATATTTTACATGAAGATAACAACCCAAATAACACATAACTACTAGTAAACCTATTGAAGTTTAAAAGTTACAAACAACAAAAGGGAAAGTAACCTTTCAAATGTGATAATATTTTGTTGAATATGTTGTCAATAGCAATGTAGATGCTCCACAGAATCGCTCCAAGTATTTTAGTGAACCTTGGAAAACCTTGATGTGATGTGAGGAATAATGATAATAAAATTTATTATATAGCAGAAATTATGGAATTCTTTTTGCCAGACGGTGAATGTGAGATTAATTTGTTTTTATAAAAGCTTTAACATATAAGCCTTGTTACGAAGATATAGTAAATTATGATGAATCGAACATTACATAATTGTTTTACTGCATGATGAATGTGGTATTAATTTTTTTAATAAAAACTTAACATATAAATCGTGTTATGGCAATATAGCAATTTATTTTAAATATGTGATAGAAGATATAATAAAAATTAAATGAAACATTCATTTATCTAGTAAATTCTATATAGTTTAAGTAAAAAATTAATTTAGGTAAAAGATTTAATTTACAATTTTAATTTAAAGATTTAGTATAAAAGACTAATTTCATAAGAAAATAGTTAAAATTTTTCAATAAATTGTAGAAGAAAATTATGGAGGAAAATAGATGAAACAAAATTTTAGGAGGGAATTTTTTTGTGAAAATTTTTAGAGGGAAACTTTGGATGGAAATTTTCATTCTTTAAGCTATATATTATCATTAGAAGAGAGTGAATTTGTATCATCCAACCTCTTCTATTTGAAAGGAATGGATTATACTGATAGTGAAGTTTCACTTTGTGAAGCATCAACATATTCGTCACGTAACAACTCTATTCGTATTGATGAATATAAGGGAAATTCTTCCACAATGAATAGAGAGCCAAATCTTCCAATTAGTCATAATCCTAAGGACTATGAGAGAAACAGTGATGAAGGAAAGGATGAAGAATTTAAAATAAATAAAGAGTCACGATTTCCACTTAGTCTTAATCCTATGGACTATGAGAGCAGCAGTGATTAAGAATGATGAAGATTTTCAAATAATTAAAGTGTCGCGGTTTCCAATTCATCCTAATCCTATGGACAATGAGAGTAGTAGTGATGAAAATCATGATGAATAATTTCAAATGAATAGAGTCACGGTTTCCACTTAGTCCTAATCGTATGGATTATGAGAGTAGTACTGATAAAGGGCATCATGGAGAATTTCAAATGAATAGAGAGTCACAGTGTCCGCATAGTCCTAATCCTATGGACTATGAGAGTAGTAAGGATGAAAAGCATGATGAAGAATTTCGAATAAATAAAGAGTTGTGGTTTCCACTTAGTCCTAATCATATGAACTATGAGAGCAACAGTGATGAAGATAATGATGAAGAATTTAAAATGAATAGAGAGTCACGGTTTCCATTTAGTCCTAATCCTATGGACTATGAGAGCATTAGTGATGAAGGCCATGATAAAGAATTTCCAATAAATCAAGAGTCACATTTTCCACCTAGTCCTAATCTTAAGGACTGTGAGAGCAATAGTGACGAAGGGCAGGATGAAGCACTTACTCCTAATCCTAAGGACTATGAGAGAAGGAGTGATGAAGGGTAGGATGAAAAATTTCTAGTAAGCAAAGAGTCACAATTTCCACGTAGTCCTGATCCTATGGACTATGAGAGAAACACTAACAATGCACGTGATGAATAATATCCAATAAACATTGAGTCAAATTTTCCATTTAGTCCTAGTTCTAAAGACTATGAAGCTAGCACTTAAGAAGGGAAAGATGAAGAATATCCTCCAAGTCAGTATCTAAATATCACAGATGATCATAGTGAGGATAATATTCCTCATAATGATGATGAAAATTCGTATACAAATGATGACCCAATGATGGAGATTTTTCCAGCAAATATTGTATCGAGGAGTAGGAGTAGACCTTTTCATATCAATCCATGGTGTTCTAGTTATACAAGGGGTAGAGTAGAATGTATGACGAGAAGAATTTCTATCAGTGCTCTCATTTCAAGTGAATGTTGTCAAAAATATTGCTTGAAACATATGGATTTCAAGTTTGCATTGGAGAACAGGAAGAGATATTTGTTAATGAATAAAAGCATGCAAAATTCATATTTGGAGGAGTGCATGCAAAATTCATATTTAGTGGGGTGCATGAAATCTACATTTTTATGTTATGATTATCATATTGGGTCTGTATTTATCTATAGAAAGGCTTTCAAAATGTTTCATTCAATGTGTATTTTTTGTTTGTCAAGAATCCAACAAAATTTGGAAAAGGATCCCACATTTTATTCAGAAGTACATCATAAATGACAGTTTGGGCCAATATAAAATATTGTAATGTCATGGATGAAAGAATTATATTCAAAGCATGGAGAGTGCATTCCAAATAGAGAGACAATACATATTCCAGATAATTTCTCATGATGAGAAATCTACAACTTATACAAAGAATATGCAGAAGGTGTTGAAGGAAATGGTCGATTTATTACATATCAATATTTTGTGAAGATAGAGAAGAAACAATTCAACGATGTTTGTATTCCTATGAAGCCAAGGATGGAGATTTATAGTACATGTTCTTCTCTTAGATAAAAAATGGATAAATGTGAGGTATGCATTGATAAAATTAATTTTTAAAATTGTATAGTCATCAACTGTGAAAACGTATTTATTAACAACTTTCTTTTATGTTGTGTAGATTCCATTGTCAAAGCACTTCAAAAGCATCACGAACAACAAACAAGTGAAAGGAAAAAGTTGTACAAGAATCGAAATAAGTGTTATGATAATCCAAATAAATATTTGGGTTTGAAAATTAATGGTATGGACTAGAAGAAAACACTTCTACCACATTTTGCTCGCACACACAAAAATTTACAGGAGGAAACTTTTATTCAGTATCACTCAATTGGTTATATGGTCTTCAATGGGAAAATGTTACCAAGGGCATATTTCACAGCTCCAAATATTCATAATGATGCAAATCTGACAATAGCCATAATTCATGATGTGCTTTCTAATTGGTCTGGTAATTTTCCTGAAGTTTTATATCTACAATTGGATAGCACTTGTCGTGAAAATGAAAATCAGATTGTCTTTGGATATCTAAACATTCCTGTTGAATTGAGATTTTTCCAGAAGGTAAAGGTTGGTTTCCTTCTTTTCAGGCACACTCGTGACCATATTGTTCATATGTTCAGTCATTTTTCAGTCACATAGAGGAGGAAGGAAGCTGAGAGCTTGCCATCATTAATTGAATGTATTAAGGAACCATACATGCCAGAGCCTATTTTTGATGTGCTAGAAGAAACTTTTGACACGTAAAGGTTTATTCTAGGCTCACATGGTGAGGAGAAATGAATTGAACAGCTTAATGACATTAGCTTCCAACATCAATTTCGTATCAAAAAATTGATGGGAAAACAGTAATATGGGGCAAGAAGTATTCAACTACTACATAATGGGCACCATAATCAAGTTTGGAATTTTTGAAGTTCATCCCAGATCATCCAATATTTGTGTCAAATATATTGTTATTATAATCAATTTCTGAAGTTATAATGCATGCAGGCATAATAGAGATATAAATTATTCTGATTGCCTGGAAGAAATTAAAAAATGCATTAGATATAGATATGAGTTCTTTGATATTACTAATTTACTTTGGTGGGAGTATTTTTTCAATAATGAAAGTGATATGATTTCAAGAACAAAAAATCAAGATATACCTTTGAAAACTGCATTTATTTGGCCACAAAATGTGTTAAATGAACATGAGGAAAGAAACATTATTGAACAATAACATTCTCAAGGTATTATTAATTATTCACAGTTAGAGGAAAGAAAAATGCATAGTGGTTCCAGAAGATCCCATGCACAACGTGAAGCCATGGAAGACCTTTACAGGGGTTTAGTATGAGATATTAAGGAGGGTTGCATGATCAGAGTGCTACAAGATGGAGATTCCAATGGCTATCCATTCGGGGTTGCTAAGTTTATAAATGTCACTACAAAAAATGAAGATGTTACAGGTGTTGGGGTACATTGGTATGCCACATATATACATGCAGTTAATCGTGTGTACAAGCTAGATATGGTAGTTGATAAAGAAATTACCGGAAAGAGAAAAGGAAAGGGTACACATATAAATTGTCTCCACATAGACCTCTTAAAATTGGAGGATGTTGACATACTTGTTTATGACTTCAATTTAACAAAGATAGTAACTCTTTTCCTCAAGATGATATAGATTCTGAAGAGATTGTTACGAAAACAAACAATGTTAAGATGGGAGTCTGTTAAAATCAGTCGTAGATCCAAGACAATTTTGAAACCTAAAATGGTAGGCATGCATGTGGACTCAGATGAGGCACTATTTGATGAAACAAAAGAATATCGAACATCTTCATCTGCATATAGTCATTCATATAAAGATGTGAAATTTGATGGTTTGCAAGAAAATATGAGTGATTTTGATTAATTTTCAAAGACAGTTTATATAATTGATGTTTGCATCGTATCTTGAAATAAAAATTTTGATTTTCATATGGTGTTAAATGAATTTATGAGTCATTTTTATGTTTGTTGGATTATATGTTTTAATTATGATGATTTTTATTGTTTTGAATATCTACAATGCAACAATAACTTAGAGATATAATTTATGTTTCATTCAATCTACAAGTATTGTCATTTTGATTAATTTAGTCATGTAATTTGTTCATAATGTCATGGTTTAAATGTGTTGAAAACTTAGAGTTTTTTAATTCTATGGTAGAAAATTTTAATTGTTTTTATCTTTAATGTTATGGTTGAAAACAATTAGAGTTTTAGTGATCTTTAGTGTCGAGTTATTATATGTTTAACAACAAGGATAAAAATTGATGGAATTTTAATGTGTTTCGGATTCCATTATTTTATCTTTATCATCAATACAAAAATGTGTTGAAATTATACATGGGAAAGAAAAATGCTATTCTACCAAAAACATTAGTGTGTTTTTTCCCTCAAAAACGCTTGTTTTTTGTACAAAAAAATTGGTTTTAGTGCCATTTTTTAAAAACGTTGAAAATTAACCCTAAAAAAAACATCATTCTAGTATACACACTTTTCATTTTTAGCACTATTTTTCATGTTTTTTTGGGGTTTTTTGGCTAGAGTTCCCATTTTGAGTTTATAGTTCCCATTTTAAAGTTTACATTGTTAAATGGATTGTGGTAGGTTTCTAGTATCTCTCTAGGTACATGTTAAAAAATCAATTGATGTTTGGAACAAGGTAGTGGCTTAAAGTTTTAATTTTTTAAATCGAAACAGATTTATTTTACCATCTGGAATTGATGGTGATAAATATAGTGTTAGGATCAATTGCAGTGATTTTTTCCAGCTTGAAGCTTTACTAGTCTTTCTCTTAGATATATTATACAAAAGTACATCAAAATAAGAAACTATTTATGATCTCACATATAGACAACCTTTTAACCTACAAACTTCCCTACTTTGGCTTCCTATTTTCTCAACTATTGAAAATATTATGGTTGAAATTTCACATGGTTGCCAAACTAGGGAAGACTAATTGATTTTAGTTTTAATTTTTCTAAAATATAGGAGATATTTGTTACTCTACTTCCCAGTAAATTGATTACGCTCCTAATTATTTGGATGCTTGGAATATATATAATCTCTAAAAGTGGCATACTAGGTGTTGTCACTGGTAGGGGTTGTCAAATTATCACTAACAAAGGAGTGCTCTTTAGAGGGTGCAGTTTCAAGGCTAGGTTGGAAGGATGCAATCTCATCCCTCATTTCTCTATTGATGGATTTTTCTCTATTGATGGATTTTTCTCTATTGATGGATTTGGAAGGCTAAATGAACAATGGAGATTAGGGTGTGGTGCATTCTGCTTCATTTTGTTGTGATTTTCTAGAGACTTCTTCCTGGAGTAGGATTCCATTATTCTTTTCTATGGAATCTCTACACATACATCAAATACCATTCAACAGTTCAACTAGTGAAATAGAATTCTCATTTTCCCATTGTTAGGAAATTCTCAGATCATGTCGTTCACGAATTTATTTTGTAAAATCCTCAACATTCCTTCAGTTTTGGTGAACTTCATTTGCCATTCCATTAACCTCATTGTGAAATCATATTACCAATATAGGGGGAACTTAAATGGGTGAGAAAATAATTTTTCACTCAACTTCGAAGTAGGCAAACCCTTTTTAAAGGAATTTGCAAGCAAACATGTATATTTCAATTGCAATGTATTCTCAGCATTGAAATTTCGACCATATCATCCTCTCATACTTTATGAATCCTTGATATTTCCTTATTATGAATTCTATTTAATCTAAGAAAACAGTTAAGGTTGGTCCTAATAGGAGTTAATTCTAGCATGAGAGAATTTATGCCTAGATCACTGACAAATTTGTATATGAGCTTGGTTAGACTTCATAATAGACATGGAAAACCTCTTCAACTTTTGTCAAGAAAACTCCCATAATTTGGACAGATCGACCCCTTTTCTTCAACAATTATGTAAAATTCGTCTAATATAATAAGGAGAATAACTTTAGTTGTCACTCACTTTTCATATAGTTCTGCTTCAGTTTGCTATGTGACTTAGCAATGTTGGATAAACATTTGAGAATTCCTAACACTTTCCCATGTTCTACAATTCTCTACAAAGTTCCTTTGTTGCTCAAGAGGTTCTCTCCATATTAGTATGGAAGAGATGTCCTATCATGTTTTTTTCTAAGTAGGATTAATCTATTAATATAATACAAAAATGGTAATTACCGAGAGGTCTGGCCTCCAAAGTGCTGAGAAACAACCATCAAAAAATAATTTAGTTTAGCTGTGACTGCCCCAATAGAGGGGAAACCAGTCCAGGAAATAAAAAATACCCACATATGGGTTGTCAGTTTTGACCAAAAAAACAAAATGACATTTCAAACATTGCATTGATCTAATCATAAAACATGAATTTAACTGAAAACTCCCAGTCAGCATGAGAATCATTGACCTGCCAAAAAAGCGCCACCTAGTAGCCATGTGTCAGGGCTAGAGGTTTTCGGGGGCTAGTGCCTCTTCAATCCTGCATGCATATTTTTACCAGTCATCCTCTTCAGCTGATGTGTTTGCTCCTTGAGTTGGATGGAATTTTTCAATGTTCCCCATGCCCGCATGTAGGCTAGACATGTCGCTTCATCAGCTGCTAGAAGCCTGAGTATCGCCAAGCATGCTTCGCATAGCTTGCTAATTGCCAGCCGATGCTTTGCCATGCAGGGTGGCTCTATCAATGTCGGGTTGCATTTCACCTGGGCTGCAAACTCCTCTATTTCTTGGAGCTGCCCTGTTTAGCTGTTCGCTATGAGCACCCAGAGGTGCCGACTAGTCCAGTTCTTCAATAAAAGTAATTGTGATAGTAGCGGTGATGACAGGCCGGTTCAGAGTGCTACGAAAACGAAATTGAGTGGTATGGGGTGCTGGATGTGTGGGGAGGGAAAAATTTTCTATGTGAACTGTAGTGTCCCGCTAATCAGAGCCTTGAAAATGGGTTCTTCCCCTTCCACTTTAGGTGCTTGGATATTGGCCAGGGAAAGAGTCGAATGGATTGGGGTTGTCTGTTGAAGAAGAAGGGGAAGCTGAGGTAGGGCTGGGACTTGCAAGACGGCGGACGCTTCCGCCATATGTGCCTCCCCTCCTGCTTTTCATTCTATGATGAACCATGGCTAGATTGAATGCATGATTAGTAGTCGGGGAGTTGGTAGAGTAATTGTGCAGAGGATGGATTGGGGAGAGCTGAGCTAGAGCTAGGTTGTAGAGCCTAGTTTGTGAATAATGAAATCTATTACCTAGGTCAATCCAGCTTAGCAACCAGCATCGGCAACCTATGACAGTGCGAGAGCATGGCTCAGTGGCTTGCGGGGGGCAGACATAGTGGAGCAAGGGGGGAGGGATAACATAATACTCTGTAGACTCCATTACTGTGAAGGACGTGGAGTGGTATCTGCCATGGGATGCATTTAGTGGCTCCTGTAAGGTGCCTTGAATGTGCCTCAGGCGGGCTTGGGGAAGGACACAGGTAGCCATGTAGCCAGCCCATCCACCGCTCAATTGTCCTATCAAATTAATTAGCCAGATAATCACCCGCATCTGGGTGATGTACTATCATGTTATGTTATGTGATGTAAACATTTTGACTTAGTGAAATTACACAAAAAAGAATCATTGATTTTTTAGCCTAGCTTAAGCATTCCAACAAATGTAATAATCAATAGTGAAAGTTGTTGCATGTTATATTGAGTGTGGGGAATATCAATAGCTATATCGTCCATGGAAAAATCATTATTATAAACAACCAAGAACTGTTATGTAGTGGTTAACAGAAGAGATTGATGGAGCAACTATAGTTTCAAGGGAACATGGCATCAAATCATCAAGATGAATGCATTTTGAGCCCTTTACTTGGAAGCGATGAAATTTCTACGAGGAAATTTTGATCATATCGGTTGGGGCTAATAGGCTCCTAGAGTGTGTCCTATCTAATTCAGGTAGATCATAGTTGACAGACTTGAAAAAAATGGATTTGCAACTCCCCAGCTTGATATGTCAAGGTCATGCTGATCATTATAATTACTATTCATCACCTTCAAGCTTTGGGACATGCAACACCAACAAAATGGAAGATGTAGAGAATATTTTTAACAATGGTTTGTCATGTCCTAAAAACATCGAAACATCTACCAATTATCCTAGAAGATTCCTTTCATGCATCATGGATTCTTACAGGTGGTCACATTGGAATAAAAATACCACATGGTTAGGTAATAGTTTATTTTTCCTTCTCGTAAGGGTGGGTTTTCAACATCCAACATGCTTGGAATAAATTAGCATCCATAGCATAAAGAGTTCTTATTCAATTTTCTTGGGGTAGTTAAAACTAATATTGTTTGAATGTTGAACACTGAATAAGAATGCTCAAAATGTTTCATGCCTAGCATTGCCAAGATTTTTGTTATTACAACAAATTGTGATAATATTGGTGGTAATGGTGACTCTAACAATTGCAACAATTAGCCTTATACTAAAAAAGATAAAAAAACACATGAATTTTTACATATACCGTTAGGTGATGAACTACTTTAAGCATTGGGACCATCCTTCAAAATCATTCAAGAAAGGAACATAAATTGTTGGAATCTCTCATAGGTAAAACCACCATTCTAAGTTGAATGTGTTTAAGAGTTCAGGTATATTTGTAGCTAATGCACCTGAGAGGTGGTTTTTCTTTGAGTCAAGGTTTTTTTTTTTTTTTTTTTTTTTTTTTTTTTTTTTTTTTTTTTTTTTTTTTTTTTTTTTTTTTTTTTTTTTTTTTTTTTTTTTTTTTTTTTTTTATGCAGATTTATAGCTTCTCTTCACTATGGATATTTCTAGAAATGACTAAGAAAGATAGAGTTATCACATGGATATTAGGAGGGAAAATTGTGACTAAGAACGTAGGATGTGGAAACAAGCTTAGGGAGTAGTTATTGATTTGTTACAAGGAATCCAAATAATTATTTTGGAAAATTATTTAATGAAAAATACAATAATTTTAATGTTTAGTGAGAGGAAAATGTGAAAGTGAACTAAGTCACTTATGCAGAATACCAGTGATAAGTTTTGAATGTAGTGTCCTTGTTTTGATTATGTTTTGCCATCTTAGTTACATGGTAACTTTTATTGTGAGAGTTGGGAACTTATTTTGTCACATCCCCTTCCATTGTTTTCCCAACTACAAAGTGTGAATGTAAACTTAGTAATTTTAGGGCATGAAATGATCAATAAGGATTGTATACATGTTTTCAATTAAAGAAATGAAATAGAATGATCAAGCATAAACTCTAATGGAAATAAACACCTGTTTCACTAAGAAAAATAGAATTAAATTTCCTTTTTTATAAATAGTAATATAAACTTTTATTTTAATCGAAGTATGTCTAAGAAATTGTCACATTCAAACAATTTTCTACCTAATTGTAGGCATCTAGTGCAATTTCCATGCCCAAGTTGGCCTATGATACCACTAAGGACAAGGAATCAAGCTATAGAATCATATCTTACTTAACCCAACCTGATTTCTCTCATGATTAAAAAATATCCTCTCGACGTAGCTATTGAGGTAACTCATCCACTAGATTACACAACACAAAGAAGATATTTCATTTATTTTTCTCAATAGTCCCTCAAGAATACTTTTCCCTTCCAATTTTGTTAGTGTAGACAAGGAGAATTCATTATGTTGATTACAGTTGTAAGTAGGGAGAATTCATTCTGTTGATTACAATTGGTGGTTGTGCTTAATCTGGTAGTGCAATGTCTGAATCATAAACTATATGATGAGAAAATGGATAATTTAATTAGTAAATGGGAGGTTTCCTAACGTTGTGCTTTGATTAATATCACAAGTAACAACCCCCTTCTGTATGAAGATAAAGTAGATGGATGCATTTGTTTGAAGGAGAAGGAAAGGAGTTTCACTCAGTTGCCAAAGAAGTATTTGGAAAATTCATCGATCTAGATGGTCTTCTTGTTCTTGTCATAAACATGTTTTTGATATTGTAGTTAACAGTATTGTCTAGCGTTGGATTGTTGTCATGAAATAGTACTAGAGCAATGATCATTTTTATGAATTGGTGAATAATGAGTTAAAAATACAATTATATATTGAAGTACTTTAATTTTTATATATTGTAGTACTTGATATATATTGACTTATTATATATTGTAATACTTTTTATATATTGACCTTTTGCTAGGAAGCTAATGATGAATGGTTAACTCAAGAGTTTACAAAGTTTAAGGTTGGACTTTGGTTGGCATCATATATTACATATTATGAGTAGCACATTGATATGCCTATTAAATTAGCTTCTGATAATAATGTTGTTTGACCCGACCAATGTGATTATCATGATCAAGGTGCAACATTTTAAACTTTTGGGAAGATATGTTCATATTAAAGTTTGTAGACGTTGTGTACCACATTGTCTAGGATTTGCTTGAGTAGTATAGTTCAACCAATATTGGCCATGATTTCTTCACTATATTGAGATTTGATGTTGGTATTAACAGACATGGGGATGATGGTTGTGAATTATTTGATCATATCCCTCCATTATGACCTAATGATTAATATTCTTTAGAGGTCTTTAATGACCCAACACCTTCTTACCAATGTTTAATTCATGCATTTCCTTGTATAGAGAGATCACTATTGATTGATTACCAAGGAAGGTCATTACTACTTGTTGTTTATTTTGTTATTACCAAAGTTGGACACTTTGGAACACTTTGCTATTTCCCACAATTATCAAGAAGGATTACATTGTTCAGTTATGCTTCAGTATTGAATGAATAATTGCTTTAGTGTTGAAGAGCTAAAGTAATTTTTTAATTGCAAGCATATGGCCTGATATGAGGTTATAATAGTGCTTCATTTATTAAACCCCAAAATAGGAAAAATAGAAATAGAGTTAATATTTGTTTCAATGTGACAAGATCCCAGCTTGTATATTTAACCAAACTATGGAGTTGAGAATGAAACTACTGAAGATCTATAGTAAATTGGAAACTATATGTTGGAGTTCTAAGGCATGGATATGAAAACTCAAAATGTTAAAATGACTCTCCACATTGTGATGTTTTACTTAGAAATAAGAATCATAGAGTTCTTCCTTGCTCTTTATCAAACTATTAAAGAAAATGAATTAGTAGGGCAGATGTATTGTATATGTTTCTTTATGTCCACTTGATGGATTACCAGAATGGACTTGATTTTCCCTATTATAACTCATTTACTTTCCCTTTCTAGTTAATCGAGCCTAAATCACCCTTTAAGGGTAATGGCATGTGATATGATTCATTGTTATTTGTCATGCCACTTCTAGGTTAGGTTTGAGTGGAAATCAAAATTAGCATATATCCATTTAGTATGTAACTATTCTCAAAATATTGAATATATTTTAATTCAAAATTTTCATGTTGAATTTTATCAATATGGACTTGGAAGTTTATAAGATTTAGGAATCTACTATATCTAAATTTGATCATCTCCTTAATAATTCTCAAATGTTTCTGGTAAGGACTATAATTAGTAATATCCTTATCACTTTTAATGTTCCTTCCATGATGTATAGACATGTTGGTAATTATTTCTCATTTAATGCCTTTAAAATCTACTATGAATCTTTTCACGTTGTTCTAACTTTCTCTACTTGTTTCTCTTGTTCCTCTTGCCTTCTAAAGCTCATAGTTGTCTTAAAATTGACTTTCTTATGACAATTCAAATTATATTAGAACCATATATTATTCTAAGTTGATTTTGTGTTGAATAATATTGTTTACATTTGTATTTAATTCATTGGGAAGGAGGTGGGTATTTTACGTCAGAGTCACCAATTCCACACGAAGATATAGTTATTGGTGGTCCCCATATAACTCTAGGCTATTTCAAGAAAAAAGAGAAAGTTGATGTGTCCTACAAGGTGATTGAACATTGTGGCTTAACTTATTTGAAATTAATAATAATTACATAGATGGTTTACACTCCTACATTATTTTCTATTACATAAGGTAGATGAGAGAGGAACATGATTTATACTAGTGACATAGGGAGATTCCATCCTGATGGATGCCTTGAAATTATTGATTTTAAGAATGAAATAGTTAAGCTTTAACACAAGGAATATGTCTCTTTGGGCAAGGTATTGATGGTTCTTACCAAAATATTTTAATTTTGTAAGTCATCCAATATTTTTCAGTTGCCACATCACAAGATGTTTCCATTATGTAGGTGGAAGTATCTTTGGCAGTGTGTTGTTATTTAGAAAATATGATGTCACATGCATATCCATTCCATAGTTACCGTGTGCCTCTTGTTGTTACATAACATCGAGCCCTTGAAAGTTGGGCTCAGAAAGAAGGAATTATTTACAATGATTTTGTTGACCCATGTTAGAAGAGTGAAGCAATTAAAGAAGTTTAAAGCTCAATTCTACAGGTCTGTTATGGTGTCCACCACTTGTTTTTCATTATACAATTTTTGTAATATTATTTCTAATTTTTTCTATAGCACTCATAATATTGTGCAATTCATATTTCCTATGGCACATGAAACATGCTCTATGATATAATAATGCAAGAGTTTCTTTGTTGGGGTAAGAAATAAGAGGTTGCATGGAGACATTTCATGAAAAATGATGGAATTGTCATTTTTAATGGCGAATCATTGACCAACTAATAGAAAATCACTTTATGTTCATCGAGAATGGAAAGAAGAAAAAATATATATTAAGACTAGTGGGTTGATCATAAGGGAGTATAAATTCCTATGGTTTGTGGAAAATATGGATGAGATTTAGGATTTAGATATATTGGGGTTGTCTTGGTTTTGTAAACAAATATTTTTCATGATGTAAATGAATATGAAAGAAGAAAATCAAGTGGGTGCATTTGGTTAGATACATTGGAAGGGGTTGTAAATGACATAGTTTAGAAACAATTCCAAAATGTCATTTGTTTGGGATAACTAACATTTTTTTTATGGGTATGTGGAGACAACGTGTGAAAATGGTACTATGGAGTACATCTAGTTAAGGATGGAATTATTTTTATTTTTTGGATGCACAAATGAGAGGAAAGGCCAAGATGCAACGAATCAATCAATATGTTAGGAGGAGGTTTAAGTCCTTTGGACCCTATGGATCGTGGCATATTGGGATGTTACCCACCCACATGTATGGGTAACCATAGGAGAATTTTTTTCCTCTATGATGCAATTTTCTAACTAGTTGTCATACATTATTTATTGTATGTTTTCCTTTTCTTTCCATTTCTTTTCACAAGTTATCTACAACTTGAGATTTTTATCATGTAACTTAGTTGGCATAATTGCGGCTAATATTTTCATGGAGGTTGAATACTATGTTCCTAAGTTGTTCTTTTTTTATGGTGGCATTTTATTTTCTTTATTTATATAGGTCATCTGGCCACATAGTGGACACATAGTCAGTATGCCTAAACCATGGATAAATTAAATACAATTCAATTATAAACAAGTTTCGTTGAACCTAGGGACTCAGAGTTAGTGCATGAAGAGTATAACTGGGAGAACTAGTAAACAAAAAAATCACGTGTACACATAAATAAATGAGAAACTACTGCAAGTAGCATACTCAAGGATAACAGTAATCCCGATTAATATTTTAATATGAAATTAAACTATAGCAAATATTTTAACCTAATAATTCAATAGAAAGAGAAACAAATTGGGAATTTTATTATAGAAGCATAGGAATATATTAGAAAAAGTCTAATAAATATTACATTATGTTTTAATAAACAATATATTGTTTGTACATAGGTAATTTAGTGAGTAGTGACTACAATCTTGCTAATTAACAGAAAAATACCTTATCTGCTAGAATAACATAAATCCAACTACAATCGTGTATCTAAAGGATTATCCAAAGAACTAACCTCTACTAGAATCTAATTAGAGAACTTTACAGGAGTCAAAAATAGGAAATAAGGATGTTAAATAGTTTTCTTAACCATATTAGGTGCAATAGGTATTGGGAAACACAAGCTACTTGTAACAAGTAGGAAACCTTCTCTAGGATTTTTCCATTCCCATCACCATGGACTGAACCAACAATAGGAAATAGAGGGTTAGTCACAATGGGTAGAAAAATAATGATAAACGAAGAAAATCCAAACACCCTCCCTCTCTCCTTCTCTCTCTCCCCCTCTCTCTTTCACTATCTATCTTCATCTCGACCTCATCACTCTCTCCTTATATCTATTAGTCTCTATACTTATCTATTATTTCCTCTCTCTTCCGCCTCTACTCTCTCTCTCTCTCTCTCTCTCTCTCTAAATGAAGAGAATCCAAACACCCTCCTTCTCTCCTTCTCTCCCTATGTTCCTCTCACCCTCATCACTCTCGCTTTATATCTATTAGTCTCTATACTTATCTATTATTGCCCCTCTCTTCCACCCCCTCTCTCTCTAAATGAAGAGAATCCAAACACCCTCCCTCTCTCCTTCTCTCTCTCCCCCTCTCTCCTTCACTCCAAATCTTCCTCTTGCCCTCATCACTCTCTCTTTATATCTATTAGTATCTATACTTATCTATTATTGCCTCTCTCTTCCCCTCTATTATCCCTCTCTCTCTCTCTCTCTCTCTCTCTCTCTCTCTCTCTCTCCTCTCCCTCTCCCTCTCCCTCCCTCTCTCTCTCTCTCTCTCTCTCTCTCCCTCTCTCTCTCCCTCTCTCTCCCCCTACCTCTTTATCTCACTCTATATATCTCCATGTTTCTCTCTATATCTCTCTTCCTCCTAGCATATCTTCCTCTATCATCCCCACCATCTCCATTCTATTTCCCCCCGATCTCCCTAGCAAGAGAGGGAGAGAGAGTTGTGCGAGACATGGGAAGGAACTAAGATCTCCCTCTCCCTCTCCCTCTCCCTCCCTCTCTCTC
>APFE031504269.1:18120-40029 GCA_000404065.3 Pinus taeda | reverse complement strand
CATTTCACCCGACATCAGAAAGATTAACGACCTCATGCTTTAGGGGGAAACTGTTATAGACACTTTTGGGCACTTCAACCCCAATCATAAATGTCCATAAACTGAGGGCTCCTAAGTCCCTAAAAGTGTTGCTTCACTGCCTAAAGGAACAAGGTCAGCTGATTACATCATCTCCCAGAAGTTCTCCACTAAAACTGCTCATAAATGGTCAAAACTGGACCATACTGAAATACCCAGTGTAGAGGGTGCGATGCATATCACCTTCCCAATGTAAAGGGTGCGATGCATACTGAATGGCCCCTCTGTAGGGTGCGATGGGTGAGAATTGACAAATGGCAGAGACAGTTTGCAAGGTGGAAGATCATAGAATCTTCCAGAAACTTACCCTCTGACACTTGCCTCTCTGTTTTCGACCAGGGATGAGTAAGATTCATCAATCTCCAAGTGGAATCGAGAACTATCAGAGAGAAGACATTAATCAAAACCCTAGAAGATGACTCACCCCCCTACAATCATCTATATATGGATCCCTCATCACAGGGATCCAGAGGTTGGAATCTTGTATCTTGTAGAGAAGTGTTGTTGGTTTTCTGGTGAAACTTGATAGTGTTGGGTGATCTAAGTTTTACTTGAGGTGAAGAAGGGCTTTCTTGCTGGAGGATGATGTTGGGTCAGGACTATTGGTTGTAATCCTCTGGCTTTTCTTGATGTTAATAAAGTTATTCAAGTTTTCCTCCATATTCTTGTATGTTTGATTATATATGCATTTGTATAGTTAACACATATTTGGTCCTGTGTTATTTATGAATATAGATCTCTGTTCTTCGATAGTATTATGCTGCTTTGATTCCACAGGTGCTCTTTGAAGTGGGGCAGACGAAGAATAAGTGACAAAGATCTGTCAGGAAGGAGAGGAATCAAGTAAGGAACCAAGCGCAAGACTAAGGTTGGTGTCCTTTGTTCCGCTCTTATCTATTTTCATAAAGGAAAGCGAAAGTAGTCTTTACTTGTTTGTTTCTAAGATAGTTACCAGTCTTAATGGGAATAGCAGCTCTGAGTGGACACTATTCCCGGTAACATCTAGATCAAAAGAGACTTTAGAGATAGTCTATATAGATATACGTGGCCCAATGCAGACACATTCCATTGGTGGTAGTCTTTATTTTCTCACCTTCCTTACTTATTAGAGCAAGAAGATATGGTTTTATTTTCTCAAAAATAAATCATATACTTTCTCAAGATTCCAAGAGTTCAAAGAATAAGCAAAAAGAGAAAGTGGAAATCCTTTGAAAGTCCTTAGATCCGATTGAGGAGGAGAATACATCTCCATTGACCTTAAATCTTTTTGTCAAATATAAGGAATCATCATGTATAACACAACAATTTATACTCCACAACAAAATGGAGTAGCAGAAAGGAACAACGAGACAATCATCAATATGACAAGATGTTTTAGAATGAATATTGAGTTGAAGTAGTTTTGACAACAATATATGTTCTCAACATATCTCCAAGATGCAGTACCTTAAGAATTATGGGATTGTAAGAAGGTGAATGTATCTCATTTTAGAATTTTTGGATCTATAGCATTTGCACGTGTTCTTGTGTAGCTAAGAAAGAATATTGGTGATAGGAGTGAAAGATGTATTTTTGTAGGATATAGTGAACAATCAAAGGCCTATAGACTTTACAGTCCAGTTAGCAAGAAGCCTGTTTTAATTAGAGATGTTCAATTTTTTGAAAATAAATATTTGTTTGAACATATTGATGAAGCTTTAAATCAACATGTTTATCCACCATAGCTACAATACTGTAGGTTCAATAAGAGCCATACAAATCTGAACATGGCACATATTTTCGTAATTAATCCACTAGTGATTCAACATCATCAGAAGACAATTAGAAATTAAGAAGCATGAGAGAAATATATGAGTAGGAGCATGAGTTTTATCAAAAGAATATGCTTGCCTTTCTTTCATCTCAACTAACCCATTTTGGAAGAAGTAGTTAAATAAAAACATTGGTTTGATGCAATGAATGAAGGAATTGCTTCCATAGAGAAGAACTAGACTTGCGAATTAGTTGACCTCCGAAGAAACAAAACTAAAATTGGTGTAAAATGGATATATAAGACCAAGCTGAATGAAAAAGGAGAAATTGAGAAACGTAAAGAAAGGTTGGTTGCCAAAGGATTCTCACAACAATTTGGTGTCGACTACAGTGAAGCCTTTGCTCTAGTAGCAAGGTTAGACATTGTCAAAACTATTTCACACACAACATCTCAACACAAATGGAAAGTCTATCAATTTGATGTAAAATATGTTTTCTTAAATGGTATATTGTAGCAAGAAGTTTATGTGGAGTAGCCTCCTGGTTTTGATGTTTCGGAACAAGAGTATAAGGTGTATAAGTTGAAGAAATCTTTGTAAGGCTTGAAACAAGCTCCAAGGGCTTGGTACAGTTGCATCACCTATCTCATCAAAAGTGTTTTTTGTAAAAGTAGCCATGAGCCAACAATGTATAACAAAACTCATGAAGGTAAAATTATCATTGTATGCTTTTATGTTAATGATCTTCTTTATATACACAATATTATGTTAGAAGAATTCAAGAAGCAATGCAAACAGAGTTTGATATGACTAGTCTAGGGGTCATGAAATACTTCTTAGGCATTGAAATTCAACAATATGCTAATGGAATTTTTGTTAGTAAAAGAAAATATGCCACTGACATCCTCCAAAAGTTTAGACGGACCAATTTCAAACCAATTGATACACCAATTTCTCAAGGCACTAAGGTAAACATGCAATATGTAGCACAGCTAGTTGATTCCACACTGTATAAAAGTGTAGTTGGTAGTTTGTTATATCTGAGTGCAATTATACCCGATATCATGTTCGTAACTAGTTTTGTCTTCAGGTTTATACAGTCACCCAAGATTTCACATTGGAACGTTGCAAACAGGATCCTAAGATATATTGTTGGGACGCTAGGCTATAGTTTTCTCTACACACATTCTGAAGATAACTCACTTTCAGGTTTTACAGACAATGATTTTGTAGGAAGTTTAGATAATCACAAAAGCACCTTAGGGTATATTTTTCATCTTGGAACTAATTTTATTTCATGGGAATCCAAGAAAAAACTAATCATTTCAATAGAGGAAAAATATGTAGTTGCCACATCAGCAACTTGTCAAGCAGTGTGGCTCAGAAGAGTATTGACATATATTTCAAATGTTCAGAAGGAACCAACTATGATAAATTGTGATAACAGTTATGCTTCTTTATCAATAATTCATGTCTTTCACAATAAGAGAAAACACATTGACACATGTTTTCATTTCATCTGTAAGTTTGTCAATGATGGAGAAATATTACTCATTTTTTGTGGTTTAAAAGATCAACTTACAGATACTTCCACAAAGCCTTTAGGAAAAAATGTATTTGAATTTAAAAGAGAGAGACTAGGCATTGTACGTGCCACTATTTGTAACAGTTGAGGTTAGGAGGGGGTGTTGAGAAATTAATCTCACTGTCTACTTGGTGTCATCATATTCAATGTCGTTGTTTGTTATGTCATAGTTAGTTCAAATTTAATTTAGTTGAGTTGAGTTTCACTCCATTCATTTATTGTCGATGATTCCTATGTAATCTATTTAACTATTTTGAATGATGAGAAGAGTTGTTAGCTACATTGCAATTTTTGAGTTCCTTCTGTGTGTGCTTCTGCCTCTTCATTTTTTGTCAAAAAGAATCTTGTTGAAGTAATTATAGAGTAAATTAGCCATTCATCTGAGTCATGTCTACCTTGATCTGCCTAAATACTCTTCAAAAATTCTAAAGTTGGTAAAGTTACATACCGTGTTCGAGAAAAATAATCGATTATCGAGAACAACATTTTCGATTATGGAGAATAGTCTTCTCCTCGCTTTTGTTGTGGCAACACCACTAACCTTAATTAAATAATTAACATTCAATTCCAATAGACTAACACAATCACAATCGATGTTGTTGATATACACAGATACAAGTATACCAACCACATACATACACAACCATATTATTAATAAATATAGTTCATATAAGTAGATATACATATATGAATATCAATAATAAACCTAATATAAAATTAATACTATAAACCCTAAACCCTAATGTTATAATTGCTAATATTAAAACCCAATATTATAAAATCTAAAAAAATAATCATATTAAACACTAATATTATAAATTATAAAACTAAACCCTAATATTATAAACCCAAATATAAATTCTAAATTATAGACCTCATATTAAATCAATAGTATAAACCAATAAATTATTGGGTTTTAGGAATTTTTAAATGAAATTCATTAAACAATTTTCTTCAATTTTTTGACTCTTTGTTGTTTAAAACATGTTTTTGACTGCATATAAATAGATTCAACACCCAGAAAAACATTTGGGATTAGGATGGTGAAGAATTCACAACTCAATCTTAAAATTCCAACAAATCTGACAAAGATTCTGGACCAATTAAACTACAAAATAGAGAAAAAAAACAAAAAGTCCTCCAAAACTTATAACAGATAAACTACAGCTTATTAGTTCCCCAAGTTGTGGTCCAACTGTTACCTATAAAAATTTTGTCCACACATATAGTGGGATCCAATCCTAAACAAGACTATATACACCTAAAAACTACTCCGAACTCAATTTCTTCCATGGAAACAAAAACTGCAGCTTATTAATCACTCTTAAATATCGATGGCTGTGAAAACAGATTGACATAGCTGTGTCACGACACGGGAGACAACTCACAACGAAAGTTGTCAATCATGCCTGTCTGCCTTCGAAAATTTTGCTCCAGCTTTCCAACGATTTGGCTTTATGTTGAAATGCATGCATCACATAGTCTAACAAGAGGGATTTACCTCTACGATGAACTGTATGCCTCACCTGGTCGACTGTATATATCTGAGAATTTTCCCAACCAACCCTGTGACCTTACGCCGAAATTTATATAGCAACACTGTTTCTGGATTTGACATTACCATGTTTCGAACGTTCTGATTTTACGTAATCAGAAGACTATCTCCCAACCGACCATGTGGGCTTACGCTGAAACGTATAAATCTAGACTCTCTGTCAATTTGACATCTACGATATTTCAAATGTTTTGTTTTCATCTAACCAAAAACCCAGTTGTTGTGCGCTAGCGATGAATTTGGACTTTCGTTCACGGTATGGAACGGGGGAGGGTGATAAATTTGTTACGGTTTGAAACATTGACATGTGACCTTTCTCATCGGCTTATCTAATGGGATGCTTACAAAAGTTGTTCCTATAGGTTATCTCTAAGATATTTGAGTTGGATATGGTATAACGACATCAAAGCAAAGATCTATATAGATAAACCCTACGTTAATAGAGACGAACTATTTTTATAGTTTCCTTTTTTGGCACGGCCATCTCTCACTTCTGAGAATAGTTAGGATGCAGTAAGTTCCTGATTTTTTTAAGTTATTGATGTCTATTTATTTGTGCAGAAAACTGACGAGGATACATAAAAGCAACATGTTGAAAGCCAATTTTATCTTTATAACATATTTTATTATACATTATATTATTTTTCGTATTAATATTATCGAAAATATATTTCTATTCATTTATCTTCTGAACACTCAATAATAGTGAAAGTCAAAATTAATGTAACATACAAGAATTTCTTAATTTAATAAAAGATCACATAAAAATTAAATAAAATAATTCACCATAACTATATAATTGTTTATAATTTTAAATTGAAAAAATAATTGTTTCACATGGTAATAAAATTCAATTTTTTATATTAAACTTCCCAAAGTTGCGAAAACATTTTGTTTCTTTGTATTTTTTTTGCACAAGAAATGTTTGGCCAATATTTTTTGAATCCACAAGTGTGGTTCATCATCAAGACCAGATGAAAAGGCAAACTATGGCAAAGGCTTAAATATAGAGCAATGTAGAGACATAATTTCAAATAACCTTTATATTTGAACAATAATATTTAAATTATGATATTAATTTATTAATATATTTAAAAACAAATATTAGTTAGTAATGGCTATATAAATGGGAGATTTTGAAAAAAAATGATATATTTCATTAATTATTAAAAATATTAATATTATCAATTAGTTTTTGAAAAAATAATATTTAAATTAAAAAAAAAAATCAAACTTAAAAGGGAGTTAAAAATTATAAAAACTAAGACCCTAATTGATCATTTGAGAAATAATTAATAGAAATAAAACAAACTAAATTAAAATTAATTAAATGGAAAAATAAATAAAATATAAAATAAAACACAAGTCAATATATAAATATATATATAATGAGTCAATAGTAAAAATATTGGACTCAATTTTTTTAAACAAATAACAAAAATAAAAAAATTAGAACCAATAGAATGATAAATACATTAAAAAAATAGGAAAAAATCAAGAAAAATATAGTCTAATAAAAATAAATCATACAATATTATAAACACAACCCAATACCTTGAATCTTGTAATTAAATATGATAATTTTAATAATATACTTTTAAAATTTATTTTCCTTAATTATTAGCTTAATTAACTATTAATTATTAACTTAATTAATTTTTAATGATCCATTGAAAAAAAACAAAAAACAAAAAGCCGTAATAAGATATACGAATAATTGTATTTCTCATTCTATTGGTCTAGGTAATCATGCAAAACTTCAATAATATGTCAGCCACTGCACAATACATCCTTTAAAACAAATAGTACTTAGAAGGCAAATTACTAGTTTCGAAAATTAACTATTAAAGGTTTTCAAAATCTTCTGAATGATTCCAATATCTCTGATGTTATTTAGAAAGTAATTTACTAGTTTTAAAATTTGAAACATTAAAGCTTTTAAAATCTTTTTAAATATTCCACATATGTCCAAATGAATTTCACTTATGACTTTCGAGCTCAATGTGCCATTGACGGTTATACATTTAGAGCATATAAGTTGCTGATTTATAAAGTTATCGTGTTCACTTTGCTCTAAAGCTATTTCATATAATTACTAGTTTTTAATAAATAATAATTTATTTTTTTTTATCTAATTTTTATTTTTTATTAAAATTGTAAATGTTTATATTATATATAAACACTCGAATTAATGGTAAATGAATATGTTATTAAAAAACTATTTATAATTTTTTGATATGATGCAGGGTTTTGGAGGTAGTATTTCCCATTGCGAGATATATGATTAACATTTAAGGAAGGGGATGTGGCTTGCTCGACCTGTATATGCATGCATCTTTTTAATTGCCATTTTTAATATAATCAAGTTTTATGCAAGTTTTTGGTCTAGCTTATTAGGGTGGTTTGAGTGGAGGGAGTGGTTCATTATTGGCTTTCTCCTACATGTTTTTTGATCAAGATGTGTTGGTGAGGAGGGTGCTGTTGAGTTTGGTTTCTAGTAGTAAGGTACTGAGAGGGTTTCTTTTGGCTTGCATAAGATGAAGAAGAATTGATAGGGAATTTTGACTACTCAGGCCCATGCTTATTTGCCTGGAATTTTGGTTTGCTAGTAGGTCCGCATCAACATCAATTACTGCTTGTAGCATTGTGGTCCAAGTTGTTCTCACTTTGAAGTTTTCATCTAGCTTCTTTCTTTCATTGTGTCATTATGTGTCATTATATATGTCCCTAAGCTCCTTGGGTTCTATCGTTGGATCCAGAATTTCAATCTTTGCCTATGGTTAGGGATTGGGATGGTTTACCACCTCCCTTGTGCATTTTAATTCGGGGTTTATTGAATTGGTTTAAGTTTTGTAAGGAAAGTTTTGTCAGGTTTAAGTTCTTTGGTTGGTTGTGTGTGAAGCCTTTTTCATGGTAGACATTCCCATTGTCGTTTGAATATAGGGGAGGGTTGTGTCCCGTAAGTGTTTTTAGCCTCAAATTTTATTGGTGTATGCTCCTATGTTTAATGGTTTTGGAAAATGAGTCCTAAGGCAAGGTTGTTGTGCCCTGTCTCTTGCAGGGGTCTTTGTCGAGTCTATTTTTTATGTCTAGAGTTTCATTGACGACATTGTTAATTGGTATCCTGATTAATAATAAAATAATAATAATAATAATATATATTTCAATATGCTATAATTTTATTCTACAAATTTTGAAAATTATTTAAGTAACAATTTTTTTCCCATAAAATTTCATAATATATTTGAAAATCAATTAATTAACAAAAGTTAACTAAAAAAGTGAAAACTATATTTCCTATTCTAATTTAACTTAAAGTATTGTAAAAATCAATTGATAACACATTTTTAACCTAGATAAATTAAATTAAAAATGCCTTCATAAACCTTTTCTTATAATAATATTTAAATCAATATTTTTTTTGGTTTCGTAAATATAAACATTTAATGTTAAATTATAAAAAATTATCTCGAAATAAGGTTTAAAATGAATTTTAAATTAATTAAGAGTTTTTTTTTATTATAAGAAGATATGTAAATATAAATATAAAATTTATTTTTAAAAGTGGCTTTTATTAACTAATAATAACCCGTCTAATAGAATAATTAGTTTTTTGAAAAAATTAGTATTTAATTATTATTATTTTTTTCAATAATTTTGTTTTAAGATAGATATGATTATTAATATGGATAAACTTAAGTTCCATGATAATTAGATTAAAAGAATGATATATCATACTCTAATTAAGAAAGTTTCTTATACAAATATTTTAGAGCTTATATATGTATTATAAGCTCAATTAGAAATATAAGATTGAAAAATTGATAAAGGGAGAATAGAAAGTTTATTATGGAGATAAAAGAAATTGTAAGTCAAAAGATGAATCCGAAATTATAAAAATAGCAAAACAGAAGCTTTTATAATGCACTTTCATCGCTCTTGTTATTTTATGTGGTTGTGATATTTTTGGTTCTATAACGACATGGATGAAGATATAAAAAATCCAAAGTTAGCTTAAAGCCTACACTCTAAAGATTAAAGGAAGTATTCCCTATCATGTCCTCCAATTGAAGAAAACATCCCCCCCCACTGAAATCATTGCAATGACTACTGTCTTATGTTTAAGTAGCTAAACAATATAGAAGCTAAGAGGTTTTCTAACACAACATATAACTTTAGCCAAAACCTCAAGTGGGAATAACATAAGGATGTCAAATCTTAGTTAGACCATGGGAAGATAACGACGATATCATTTTGCAAAATAAGGATACTATTAAAAATATTATTGTATGAGAAAAAAGGAGAAATTATGTGGAGATAAAGAATTAAATGGGAAAAAAACTAAGATGTTATAAGAAGGTGAGCAATCCCAAACTTAATTATCAAAATTATCTTTCTAACTAAAATTAAGAGGAAAATAAACATAATTAAAACAATAGCAAATTCTCATATGTTATATAATGAAATTCGGCATTGTTCAATGAAATAGTCATTGCCATTATGACACTAAGACAATTAAAAATAAAAATCACTTTCTTTTAAGGTATCCATCTTACACTAAAATTCGATCAGATTTTCAAAATACTTATTACATTACTAACCTTATTAACCTCTTACTTCATTAAAACAATAATAATCTTAAAACACTTCTCATATGTTTCGAAAATAAAAAACAAAATCCTATAAAATTCTAATAATCTCCTACCTTCCTAAAATTAAATAAACTATAAACATCAATAACTATTAATCATCATCATATTACCTACCCATTAACAATTAACTTATAATAATTTTTATATACTTAAAAACTACCTACACTATATTAATAAATAAATAATATAATACACCTTTTGTAAATAAATAATATAATATGTGTATCAATCTACACATCCTAGAAAGTATGAGGTAATGAAGAAAATTACTAAAATTCGGGAATCCTTTGAAATCTGAAGTAAGGGTAGGTGTAAAACATCGTACATGATAAGTGGGAAGCGTCATCTATCTTTAAGGCGAGCATGTGTACGTTATCATGACAACTACGAAGAAACTTCTCGTGCCTTATTTCGTCGCTTACAAGAAAATGACAATGTTTATGCCCTATTTTCTCACTTTCAAAACGAACATAGAAAATTACGCTGCACTTTTTATGGTACGATTGAAAATTTTTGCTACGTTGTTTGACGCTGGCCACTCATGTTTTATCGTTCAATCTTGGAATATATTTTGCTACGTAGACGGATTGTGGCCACTCGTTATATGAAAATCACGCTGCACTTTTATGGTATGCTTAAACAATTTTGCTACGTTGTTTGATGGTGGCCACTCAGCTTTTATTACTTTGCTACGTAGACGGATTATGGCCACTCGTTATATTGAGCACGAGTTTGTGTTATATATATATATCTATATATCTATCAGGACGGTTGGTTTAGCTAAGATGCTGAAAATATCAATAATGGAAATTTACTAAAAAAAAAATTTCAAAGTTCGAAATCAACTAAATGGAATTTTGTAATCTCAAACAATAGGAGAATTTTAAGGAAGTTCCAAGTTCCCATGTAGAAAATGTACCTCCAACAAAGGCATTGTCCAATTAAATTTCCGCATGTCCATGTGATAGTAATGTTAATTCATGATAATTCACTTATGCAAATTTTTAATTTAGGAAAATCCATTAGACTTTTATTAGCATGGTACAAAAATCGTAAACTTTATGATTAAGAAATCATGTTAAATAGCTGGACAAAAGGGAAAAAAATTCAGATGCTAGTATAATGATCATTTCATGTTCTCTGATAAAAACAATAAAAAATATTACAAAGATAAGAATGTGTAAAAAAGAAATACTCTACATGTAAATGTAGTGGAACATAGTGTTCTTTTGTTTGAAAAGAGTTTGTATCATTTTTGTAATGCACTAACTACACTATATCATAATGTAAGCGTGTTAGAAAATTTGCACAGATGAATCTAGTTAGTAAAGGTTGAACACACAGCTTTGCAAAGCAAAAACACTAAAAGAAAATTGAAAGAACAAAAAGATTGATTCATTAAAAATAGGTTACAATGCTCATGATATAGCATTACTGGGTGAAGATCCCAAGGTAATGCACCATAGTGGTGATCAATGAGAGTATTGAATGCCTACAACAAGTTCCGGAGATAACTAGCCAGTTGCAGAGTGAAAGGAGGAGAAAATCATGGAGTAAATCATGCAGAAGAACTAGCCAGTTGCAGAGTTAAAGAAGGAGCAAATCAGAGAGTAAATCATGCAAAAAAACTAGTCAGTTGTGGAGTTAAAGAAGGAGCAAATCAGGGAGTAAATCATGCAGAAAGGATCTTGCACGTAGTCCCATGCTCTAACTAAGTGTCTGCATGTGCCAGTAATGAAGGTCCTAGGTGTGTAGTATCTCCAATACCCGCCCTAGGAACTAAGGCCAAAGGTCACCCAAAATACAGTGCAAATTGTACTAAAATTGAGGAAAGAGGGAAAATATCGTGGGAAAACCCCCCCTCAAAATACAATGTAATCAAAAGAAAAGAGGAAGGAAAGACAATTGCTTAGCAACTTTGTCCTTCACTCTAAGACGATCACGTAGAGAGTGAAACTTCTGCTCAGTGAATGTCTTGGTGAAGATGTGTGCAGTCTATTCCGCTGAAGGACAGAACTACAAATCAATGACCCGATCATGTACTAAGTCTTTGATGTAATGCATATGGATCTCTATGTGCTTCGTGTGCTGCCGTTGTACTGGATCCCTACAAAATTTGAGAGTTCTCTAGTTGTCACACCAAATGACAGTGGGCTGGTGGAACTGGATGCCCAACTCAGTGAGGAAGTACTATAGCCACATATCCTGAATGGTGATGTTGACTACTCCTTTGTACTCAGCCTCAGCTGAAGAGAGAGCAATAGCAACCTGCTTATTGCTCGACCAATAGATAGGGCCAGACCCTAGACTAAGTCAATATCCAGAGGTGGACTTGCGATCAATGTTGTCACTCGCCCAATCAGAATCTGTGAAGCCAAGGAGATTCAATGCAGTGCCTACTGCATAGTGAATCCCGAAGGTGATGGTGCCTTGCACATAATGGAGGATGCGCTTGGTAGCATTCTATTGTAGCTCATGCAGCTCCTTCATGTATCTGAAAACTGCCCCTACTGCATATGAGAGATCTGGTCTGGAGTGGGTGAGGTACAATAAGCTCCCCACTAGTTGTCGGTAGAGAGTACTATCAATTAATGGAGTGTCACCTCCATCCTCAAGGCGGACCCCGGACAGGAAAGGAGTTAGTTCTCACTTGCAGTCAGTCATGTGAAATCTCTCGAGGAGATCCCTTGCATACTTAGCCTAAGAGAGTTTGATGCTTGTGGCATCCTGGCTTATCTCAAGACCAAGAAGGAAGTGTAATGAATCCATGTCCATCATCAAGAACCTATCATGCAAGTCCCTCTTAACTGTAGTAATGGTTGAAGCCGACCTGCCGGTGATCAAGAGATCATCCACACGCAAAACTAAGATAATAAGAGAATCATGTGCCCTGAGCATGTAAACATTCGGATTAGACTTACATATTTAGAAGTTTTGTGATAAGAGAAAGGAATCAATCTTCGCATACCAAGCTCTCGGGGCCTGCTTAAGGCCGTAGAGATATTTCTTTAGTCTGCAGACCAAAGATGAATCTTGAATGAAACCATGTGGCTACTCGATGTAGATCTTCTATGATAGGTCTCCGTGAAGAAAGACATTCTTCACATCCATCTAATGTACTTCCCATCCTTGGGCAGCCACAATGGCAAGTGTAAGGCGTATGGAATCCATCTTTGCTACTGGAGAAAAGGTCTCGTCATAAGCAATGCCATGCACTTGTTGGAAGCCTTTGGCTACTAGCCTGGCTTTCTGTCTGGTGATTTTCTGATCTATAGCACTCTTGGTCCTGTAGACCCATTTTCATCGGACAAGTTTCCTTCCTGAGGGAAGGGGGACCAGAACTGAGGTCTGGTTCTCGAGGAGGGAGTAATACTCCTCCTCCATGGTAGACTCCCAAGAGGGATACCCAACAACCTCAACATAAGACTACAGATCAAAAGACTGAACCAAATGACAATGCCAGGATGGCGTTGGTTCAGTGGCAGTGAGGGAAAGAGGAGGCTCAATAAACTCTGAACTAGTCCTCTACGGATCAAAATTATCCCCCACAAGACCATTTATAGTAGCTAGGTGGTCTTGTGCATAGATCTCACGTAAGCTCCTTGTTCTCTGATTTATGAGAGGGGAAGTTGATTCACTACTAGAAGCCCAATCTGGGCTTGGATGTGGATCATCATATGCCTGCACTGGATTTGTATCTAAAGACTCTATCTCTGCATATACATGCTCTACTTCGGCATCTGCATGCTCTGTATCTACATCTGAGTGTATTGAGTCATCATCTCAAACATGAGGTAGATAAAAGGTGTCTGCATGTGGCAATTGAGGTGCATACGAGAGATTTTCCTCAAATTTGACACTTCGCTCAAAGATGAGCTTGTCCGTAGAGGAAATCAGGAGTTGTCATCCCTTCACACCATCAGGGTATCCAACAAAGATGCACTCAATGCTTTGTGGATCAAGAGCATTCCTCTTTTTAGAAGGGATCCTGGCCCACGCTCGAGAGTTGAAAACATAGAAGTGGGTGACCTCTGGTTTAGTGCCGCTCCAAGCTTCAAAGGGGGTCTAATCCTTGATAGACCTATGATGATATCTATTCTGGATGTAGTTAGCACAATTAAGTGCTTCATCCCATAGCTTATGAGGCAGTGACATAGCATGCAACATGCAGGAAGTCATCTCTTTGAGAGATCGACTCCTTCTCTCAAAAACTCCATTCTGCTACGGAGTGTATGGAACTGTGTGCTGCAACTGTATACCAGACTCAAGGCAAAGGTTCTGAAGTGTTGTGTTAACATATTCTCCCCCATTGTCTGTACGGAGGGCTTTGATATTTCTCTCTGACTGTGTCTCAACTAGTGCTTTGAAATCTTCAAGGTGCGCAAAAACTTCAGATTTGTCCCTGAGAAGATACACCCAATTATACCATGATAAATCATCAATAAATGTAAGCACATACCTTGCTTTGTTGATGGAAGGATGAGGAAAAGGCCCCATGAGATCACTATGGATCGGATCTAGAGGAGAGGATGCACTATGAGTCTTTCCGTGTCAAACTTTTCTCTAGGATGTTCGCCAAGGACACGCCCTTCACAAACTCATTTGGAGAAACTGATCTTTGGCAAGCCTTCCACCATCTCATGCTTTCTTAGTTGCTACATATACCTATAATTTAAGTGACCAAACATCTCGTGCCAAAGCCTATTACTATCATCATCATGTGTAAGCAATAAGGAGGATTCAGATTCTATAAATTTAGAAAATGTATACAGTTTCGCTCCATTGTTTACCTCACCGGTTACAATTTTGGAGCTGTTATGTAGGTCATATATTTTCATTGCATCTTGAGTGAATTCTAATCTCTTTCTGGTGTTGGAATGAGTGATCTGATAAATTGAAAGTAGGTTTGCCAAAATTTTTGGAGCATGAAGCACATCTTCAAAGCTTCCGTGTAAAAGTTCCACTCTAGCTTTTCCGGTGACCTCAATAGGTGAGTCATATCCCATGAGGATGGGAGGTCCTTTGCATGCATCCAAAGAGGAGTATAATTCCTTTGTAGCATCCATGTGATGTGATGCACCAGAATCTATAATCCATGTATCAGGGGAAGAATTAATTGCAACTAAAGCATGAAAATTGTTACCTTTCCCGTGTGGTGGATCCTCAGTTTTCTTCTTGGCTCCCTGAGGGATGTGGTCCCCAAGGTTGTGCTTCTGAAGGATTTCTTCCATTTGGTCAATTTGTTCCTTCATGCAGGAGGATTCGTGATGGAATCCTTGGTGGCAGTAGGTGCATTTGTCTCCTTTCTTCCCTTTCTCATTTATGGAGCTGGAGGAGTCATTAAAGGGCTTGGTGTACCCTTCCTTGTTTGGATGGGAATGGGCTTTTACTTTGTCTTTTTTCTACTGATTTTTCCAATTTGAATCAGATCTATGATTTTTATTGTGGCTGCCATCATGCACAACAAGTGCATGTGCTTTTGGAGGTTTGATTTTCCCCATGCCAATGAGCTTATCTTGCTCAAAAGTAAGGGACTCCATGAACTCATTGAGAGAAGGCATAGCGTAGGATTTACTTGTTGCAAGACATACTGAATGAAATGTAGACACAAAGACAAAGTATTCTGGTCCAAGCTTTGACATAATAGAGAGAACTTGGCGACTCTCCTCCTTGGATTTGTCAATTCCACAACCCTTAAGTTGTAGCAATAAATCATTATATTTGGTGAAGAAGTCTTAAATTCTGTCCTAGTTCCATGGATCCAATGAAAGCAGCTCCACTTCGAGCAGATGTCCTTTTATCTCATCCTATTTCCCGTAGAGTTCGTCAACCTTTTTCCAAATCTCATTTGGAGTATTACAAGCAGATAGATGAAACTGCAACTCTGGGGAGATGCACATGCATATGGATCCGTGGGCCTCATCCATGCGGTTGAGGTACTTGGATTTCTCTATGGCTGAAGTGGGTTCCACTTCTGCAGCCATGGTAATCCTATACAACCCTTTCTGGCGAAGGTATTGAGCCATTTGGTCCTTCCATTCAGGATAGTTGTACGGTGTCAGGATCGATGCTTTGGGAAACTCCATTTTTCTGTCGATCTTCGATCTCCAAGCTATAATACCTGCAAAATAAAGTACTGGTGCACCTTTTATCTAGCAACATGTGGGCTCTGATAGCATGTAAATGTGTTAGAAAACCTACACAAATGAATCTAGCTAGTAAAGGTTAAACACACAGCTTTGCAGAGCAAAAACACTAAAAGAAAATTGAAAGAACAAAAAGAATGATTCATTAGAAAATAGGTTACAATTCTCATGATATAGCATTATTGGGTGAATATCCCAATGTAATCCACCATAGTGGTGATCAATGAGAGGACTCAACACCTACAATAAGTTTCGGAGAGAACTATCCAGTTGCAGAGTGAAAGGAGAAGAAAATCATGGAGTAAATCATGCAGAAGAACTAGTCAGTTGCGGAGTTAAAGAAGAAGCAAATAAATGGGTAAATAATGCAAAAAAACTAGCCAGCTGTGTAGTTAAAGGAGGAGCAAATCAAGGAGTAAATCATGTAGAAAGGATCTTGCATGTAGTCCCATTCTCTAACTAAGTGTCCACATGTGCGAGTAATGAAGATCCTAGGTGTGTAGTACCTTCAACACATAAGATATCATCTATTTTTTTTCCGTTACTTTCTTGAACATAACATTTTTCGAAGGCAGTGAACTATGTGGCATGCTTGATTTGTTATGTCATCATCACTAGTAATGCTTCACAATAATATTTCTCATGACTTTACGTTGGATTCCCATAATCAACTTCACTGTTGTAATTTACAATATTAAACATTTTCATATTAATTAAAGCAACATCACATTATAAAACAAAACAAAAACCTATAAGCCAAGGATTACTAAATCAAAAGGAACAACATGGGCAACATGCATTGTGGACATTAGATATCAGCATATCCCACGTGGATAATTTATCTTATGAACCTTACCAATCTATTGTCCCATTTCAATGAAAACACAAATGGAAATATAACGACTACTAGATTTGTATGAATCATTGACATTTTCACACATATCAATTATCACCATGGACATTTGCTTATCCTGGTTATTAACTTAATATTTGTAAGTTGATGTGTTATTTAATTACATCACTATTTGTTGCAAGAATAATCAAATAAATTATCATTACATTGTCAACCCAATGTCCTAATGGTTGCAATATGTCATGCATTATATATCGAAGCTTAAGCACCTTAGTTCCACTTGTTTTTTGACATGATTTTATAGAAAGGAAATTTCCAATATATGAAAATAAATGATAATGTAGAATTAAAGAACTAAAAAATAACAAAAATAAGCAGATATGGGAGAGAGTATTAAATTGCGCTATGTCCTCATGGAGTGATTTCTCTCTAAACCATGGCACCAAACTTATTATAAAAACATGAATAGAATAAAATTGTATGCACAAAAATGAGAAAGCTATATATTATATTAAAAGAATAGATCTCCACAAGTTTTACATTATTTTATGATAACTTGGGATGTGTGCTCTAAGCATCTTTTATTTAAAATGGAGATAACACTCTCTTTTATACATGAGAATACTTGGAACATAAAGAAACATTATGCAAATATAGATGCACTTGATGATGATATATTCTTAAGCAGCTACATTAATTGGAAGAGAGAAAGAAGAGAGGGAGGGAGATAGTCATAGGGTTAGATGGGAGAAAGAGAGAGAAAGAGAGAGAGAGATGGGGGGAGAGAGACGAAGGTATGAGAGAAAGGGAGAGAGAGGAAGGATGAGAGAGAGGTGGAGAGAGGGAGGGATAGGGAGGAGGAGAGTGGGAGGGACAAAGAGGAAGAGAGAGGGAGGGACATAGATGGAGTTGGAGTAGGAGAAAGGGAGGGAAGAAGAAAGACATAGAGTGAGAAAAGTGGGGAGAGAGAGGGAGCGACAAGGGAGATATGCAGAGATAATGTGTATATTTGGAGATGAGATAGAGGGAAAAATAAAGAGAGATGGAGGGAAGGGGAGAGAAGGAGAGTGGAGAGAGGGAGGGAGATATTGATAGAGTTGGAGGGTGGTGAGACATAGAGAGAGAGAGGCAGGAGATAAAGGGAGAGAGAGGATGTGAGAGATAGAAGGAGAGAGTGAGGGAGAGAAAGAGATGGTGTTGGAGGGGTGGAGAGAGGGAGGTAAGAAGAAAGGCATAGATAGAGAAAGGTTGACAGAGAGAGGGAGTGATAAGGGAGATGGAGAGAGAGGGAGGGAGGGGAGAAAGAGGGAAGAGAGATAAAATAGTGGAGAGAGGGAGATAAGGGAAGAGAGAGAGAGAGAGAGAGTCATGGACAATCATTCGAAGGGATTTGAGGCTCTCAAAGGTCTCCCACCTATTCGTGAAAATGATCATGCTATTCATTTGATTCCAGGAAGTGTTCCTTCAAACATCAGGCCATACAAATATCCCTATGCCCAAAAGAGTGAAATTGAACTTATGGTTGCAAAATTGCTTGAGGCTGGTATAATTCAACCTAGACAAAGTTCTTTCTCTGCTCCAGTAGTATTGGTGCACAAGAAGGACAGATCATGGCACATATGTCCAGATTATAGGGAACTCAACAAGCTCACTATTAAAGATAAGTTTCCCATTCCTGTCATTGATTAATTATTGGATGAATTGGATGGATCAATTTACTTCACCAAGTTAGATCTTCGTTCAAGATATCATCAAATCAGAATGAAGACTCAAGACATTTTGAAAACAACATTTAGAACTCATGAGGGTCACTATGAGTTTTTGGTCATGCCTTTTGGCCTTACCAATGCACCTTCTACATTTCAAGGTTTGATGAATTCCATTTTCAAACCCTTCCTTAGAAAATTTGTGTTAGTATTTTTTGATGATATACTAATCTACAACAAATCTTGGAAGGATCATGTTGACATGTTGACAGGGTGCTACAACTATTGGAGGAGAAACAATTATATGCAAAAAGATCCAAATGTTTCCTTGGAGTACAAGAGGTGGAATATCTAGGTCATATTGTATCTCATGAAGGAGTTAAGGTAGACCCTAGAAAAATTAAAGCCATTAAGGCATGGGAAATCTCCACATCCATAGAGAATTTGTGAGGATTTATCAGGTTGACAGAGTATTATCACAAGTTTGTTAAGAATTGTGGGAAAATAACAGCACCTCTAACAACATTGTTGAAGAAAGATGCATTTTCATGGACTCGAGAAGCAACAAAGGCTTTCAAATATCTTAAAGAGGCAATGTGCCAAGCACCGGTCTTAGCTACACCAGACTTCACAAAAACCTTTATTTTGGAATGTGATTCTTCCAGAAATGGAATTGGTGATGTTTTAATGCAAGATGAAAGACGCATTGCTTTTGAAAGTTGTCCAATCAAGGGAAGTATTTACACAAATCTATTTATGAGAAGGAAATGTTGGCAATGTTATCACTTAGGTTGTCCCTAGGCTCCTGTTTAGGGATACGGCCGAGGTAACCACAAACCAATCTTTGGATTGCAGGTTCTAGCCCACCTACAATCAGAGAGGGCTCCCTCTTAATGATTCAACTTTGTTGAAGATTTTAGGCTAGCTTTTGGCTCAGGGGTTTTTGTCTGTGTTTGGATGGAAGGGAGAAATCTCAAGCAAAGAGACAAGGTAAGGTGTGATAAGTTTTAAACCATTGGGCATGGAGTCATGGATTAATGCTTGCTGTTGCGTTTCTTGGTCACAAGAGGATTAAGGAGCGGGATAGCCACACATGATACAATTATCAATCTACTGAAAGGATGGAATGACGATCAAAGATGAAAGGAAAAAGAGAATCATTTCATCAGACTGAAAAAGGGGAGAAGTGAATGAATGATTATCTAGGAGCAGCTAAGAGTTCCTAAACTCTCATTCATATGTGAAAGAAACAACGTAAACAAGATCATTTAAGTATACATGTTCATAACTATTTCTGATGAAAACATGAAAAAATGCAGAAATTGAGCTTAAGGTGTAGTTAAACAAATCCTAAGCTATTCTTCTTTTCTGCAATTTAGATGGAGGAACGGTGGTAAAACAAAACATGAAAATTAACAGAGTTGAGAAACACTTATTGAATCATGTAGAAGCACAGGAATTCCGTAATCACTCATCGACCAATTAATCATATCAAACAGTTTTGAAATCCATGCTTTCAGCAGTCTTTGATTATAGAAAGTATAACAGTTACAGTGCGGGTATTTGCTTGAAGAAAATGTCGAGAAAAAGATTAAGCACTTTCCTTGACTCACCCACCAACCCCTACTCCATCTTTTAGGGTGGTATATATAAGCAAAATATCAGAAAGTCATTTATTACAATTTACCTAAACAGGTCTGCCGGAAAATCTTTTCTAAAAACCTAAGTGTTGCTGGAATTAAATGCAGGTAAGTCCTTTGTGTTGCGCTAGGGGCAATTGAATAAAAAAGAGTGCAATGTGACCCTTGGAGGCTCGATGCGGTACTGCTGGAGTGACTGTGCTTCGGGATCTGTAGTTCTGTTCTGGTGCAAGCTAAATGTGCAATAATTATGATTTGAGGGTTTTTGAGTGGCTTCGCCCTCTTTCTTTGACTTTGCTGGAAGGTATTAAATGTTCTCCCGCTTTGGGCCACTCTTAAGATCTTCGCTGATACTCTTTGCCGCTACATTTATGGTTTCCACCGTCTGCTGATATACTCTTTGACGTGCTTTTTCCCTATTGATTTGATCTGATACACTTTAATCTCTATCACTGGTACTTTCATGTCTTTAAACCAGATTAATTTGGCAAAATCGAGCGATTTCGGGCTTTTTCGGCGCAAAACGGGTCAAGGAATCAAAAGATTCCCTAACGATTCCCCAAAACGGCCTATTTCCGCGCATCGAAAACTCCCTTTGTTTCTTGTTCCAGAGCTCCGAAGTGTGATTTTTCTTCCTGTGCGAATTTTCGGTTTTTTGGCTGCTGACGTCAGCAGTACGGCGAATGACGTCAGTGGTGGGTCCCTGGTACAGATGCGACGTGGTGGGGTGCTCATACTTGAAGGTGATGTGATGGATTTCTTCCGATGCGATCGCAATATCGCGTCGGCGGGGAACGAGGGGGTATTTTAGTTGGACATGCGACACTTGCGACGACCGATCGCCGATATCGCGATATCGCATCGGGTAGCGACGGATGGGGCATAACTTGCATGATGAGAATATTGCGATGTGGCGGTGCGAGCTGGCTTGCTAGGATCTACAGAGTGTTAGGAAATCGGTAAGGGGTGTATTGCGGTCGGAAGGAGTGAGCGCGTGCGTTAGAAAAGCATTTGAGGCCTCGGAAGGTGTCCGATAACCTAAAAAGGAATTTTATACTTTGGAAGGAGTCCATTGTATTTAGAAGATGGTTTGAAGGGGCAGCATGAGGGCTCTTGCCAAGTTTCAGGTAAACTGAGCAATTCCCAGGGGTACTTATGGTTATTTTTCAACCAGGGGGAGGGATATTTATATAGGGGATGATTTACATAGTTTTAGTAGGGGGATGGGAAAATAAGGGAGTTAAATAATAATGTCAGTAGTTAATATGGAGATGGTAAGAAAGCGCTAAGTTCGGGAGAACTTAGGCTGCAACGAGGGGATAGAACCTTATAGAGAGAGTATGGAATACCTTTGAGTAAAGCAGATCTTTACCCAAGCTAATGACATGGAAATGATGGATCTTTAAGAGGTGTCAAGCAAATCTTGACCTCTTTTGGGGAAATTAGTTAATGATTAGGGGGAGATGGAGAAAGGAAGTTAGTTATGCCTGTTTTGAGTTTCTCACATAGAATTGCCTGGTGATTGTGTCCTGAGTAGAGGTGACACCTGAAAACCTGGAACTGATCAGCAATCAAGATTCTGCAACCTCAACTACCTACCCAGCCTACTTACCTAACATTTTTTCTTCTTTTGGCTTGGGTGCACTTAGACTTGCAAACCCATCATTTCAAGTTTTCTTTTTTATGCTTTCCTATCTACAGACTACCCTTATTTCATCCGAGGGCCCAGATTAAGCAGTTGGGCTCCTTTGATTCTCTACCTATCTAAGAATCTTCCAAGATTAAGCTGTTTGGACAGATTTTCATTCCTATATTATAAACAGAAATTTAAACCTAGGAGACCAAGATTAAGCTGTTTGGACCTCCTTAACTGAAAATTGTACAACATAGATAACTTCTCAAAAATTGGAAAGCAGTGAATGAACTCTGAGTAGCCTTCTTCG
>APFE031504268.1:0-14368 GCA_000404065.3 Pinus taeda | reverse complement strand
TGGAGATCTGGATCAGAGAAGATCTACAAGTGGGTATGTGTTTAACCTATTTGGAGGTGCAGTCAGTTGGATGAGTAAGAAACAATCTGTAGTGGCACTATCAACTATAGAGGCAGAATACATGGCAGCACTCATGCAAGCAAGGAAGCAGTTTGGTTGCAGAGATTGTGTTCAAGTATGGGGTTAGTACAGGGAGCTATAAGAATAGACTGCGACAGCCAAAGTGCAATTTTCTTGGCAAAGAACCCTGCTTATCATTCAAAGACAAAGCACATTGATGTTCAATATCACTTTGAGTGGGATATGACAGAAGAGAAAAAGTTATTGCTGGTAAAGGTGGACACTTTGAAGAATACTGCAGATGCATTGACAAAATCTATGAGCTCTGAGAAGTTCTGTTGGTGTAGAGAAACTATGGGTGTTTCGGGGCTAGAAAAATGACTAAACTCTCTTGTGGCCCCTTGTGGAAAGAAAACAACAAGTGGGAGATTCTTGGGTTGTGTTATATTCTTTCCACGGTAGCCCCCCTCTACAGGGTCCGGGGCAGCGCCCCGGGGAATTTTTTTTTGGACCCTATATTAGGTTGGGCAAACCTACCTATGATTTTCAGTCCAAGGTATTGGATACTTCAGCATGTATAAATATGTATTGTAAAATTGAAAGGAACATAATGAAAAATCAAGCTGGTAGTTCCAGTTTTGGGATCCAATGGGAAAATCTCTGTGTATATGTGTTTTATGTGTTATGCTCTTTAATTTTTATTTTTCTTGTGATTTAAAATTCGTATGCAGGTAATTTCTATACAGGGTTAAAACCTACAACATACATAGAGATTTATCTAGGGGAAAGAAACTAATCAAAACCCCTTAATATATGTATTGCATTAATTAGAGAATAGAGAATAAATACAATGCTTACTCAAGCCTGAGCACACCCTACACTAGTATAGACTATCTCTCTTCTTGACTAACTGAACCTGGCCTAATGTTTAGCCAATTTCAAGCCTTCCCAAGCTCCTATTTCCTTGTGTTGTTCTCTTGGGAAATTGCCACTATTATTTAGTAATTACACACCAAGGAATTGTGCAGTTACTATAGGCCAATCCTCCGAATGCATGCACCACATGTACAACTTATATTATTTTACAAGTGATAGTACACTGCTCTTGAACTTCAATCTCAACTGAGTAGCTCAAATTATCTGCATGCAATAATTATTTTGGGTTGATTGATTAGTTAATTGGTTGATCACTCAGTGTGGTTGAAGTTACATATCCATAGCTTGACCTCCACTAGTTCTTATGAAAGTTAGAACTAGTAAAATTGACAATAACTCAAGTTAATTGAAATAGATTGCTACAAATTAGAAATCAATCATGTAAAATTCAAATCAAGTGTCTCCAACTCAAATTTACTAAGTTAATTGAATTACAAGAGCCATTTCACCTCGGTTAACTACCTCCAAGTATTCTACTAAAATTGAAATTCAAATTTTAATCTAGTTTGACCAAGGCAAAGTCAAAACTATATTTTCTTGGTGCATTTTCAACATAAGAAGAAAGGATATTACCCAAGTTTTTGATACCTTTCTATAACTTGCTCTCCAACTAGACAAGATTGTTTCCACTAAACTGAAGAGATGTTAATTGGATCTTGGCATCATCTTCATCAATATGTTGAATCCAAAAATAGACCTCAATCTGTTTGATCCAAATGTTCAATTTTTTTGAATTACATTCTCCATCATATGTGGGCAAATTGAACTTTACATCAAGCTTAAAAATTGGCTTTTAGATGCATTCCAATGATGCCTATTAGAATGATGAGAGGAGGAGGAAGAATAATTGTCACTGGAAGATGGAGAGGGAGGTTTAGGAGGCTGTCCTCCTCCTCGATTTACTGTAGCATGATCATCTTGCTCTTTCTTCTCTATCTTTTATATTGTCTTCTCATATTCTGCCAACAATATTTCCACTTTTTCTACCATGGTGAAGAAGATCTTGCAATAATTCCTCTCCTACTCAAATTACATGAAATTACAAAATGACACCTTATACCTCCACTTTCGGGGATGGCTTGAAGATGTAGACCTTTGCTAAAGAAACTGATGGCATACTTGAATTCCTGGCGAAAACTCATGAAAAATGAATATAAAGTTGACCTTGTTTTGTGTTAGTGACCTTTGGAGCTCTAGGGAATATTTTAGATTCCCTACAAGATTCCCCTACAAAAGTATCCCTGAAATATACCAGGAACATTCTCCTCATATGGCACACCATAAGGTTCCACTTGGGCAGAGTTTTGCATGTGCTTGATTCTGTGGTTTCATATTTCCACCTCCCCATTCGACACGAATTCATGGTTTAAATATATGTGAATGGGAGGATCGATAAGGCACTCATTGGACGTGGTGGTTACAACACCCACGGTTAAGGAATGGTAGGTTGGAGGTCTCAGGTTCAACCAACTAGACTAATCTCTCAATGTTATATTATGTGTGAAAATATTTTGACTGTCAGGAAAGCAGGTTTGATCTTCTAACCGTCGTAGTTTCAACCCTGTCATTTGTATAAAATATATGGTACCAACCCAAGCTAACTAACGAGGTTTGACCTCTTACCAACCGACAATCAATCTATTTTTTATTTTTATTATTATAATAGGCCCATCGACTGTTTATTTTCTCATCGCATTTTTAGGGTCACTAAAAAAATTAATTATGCGATAATTTCATCACCACCAACCACCATAAAGGTGCAAAATGTCGCCTCCTTAAGAAAAACTATCAACTATTGACTAGGCACCATGTGGCACATATGTCATGCTGATAACACCTGTCAAGTGTCACCTCATGATTGGGCCCCTATCGAACATACTACCAAGTCATCATGTTGATGTCATCATCTCTATAGATGATGTCAACATCCATACTGCTGATGTTAGTGCCACATACCCTCTTTTGGGTCCTACCTGCAAAAATTCATTTGTTTCACAAAAACCTTAGTAGGCCATAACTTTCTCATATGATGTCGGATTGAGGTGTCACTCATGTCGTTGGATTTAGAATGACGATTTCTTCAATTTCATATTGGTTTCACTTCATTTTGAGGACCTTTAAATTTTGGCCTTTTAGGATCCTCCTAGATCAATTATGATTAGATTTCTCAAGATTTTTCTACATAATTATAAATAAGGATGGAGAACTCCTTAAGGGACATGTGTGGAAGATTATTGTAACTGGAGCATTAGTTCATTAATAGATTTCCCTCTCAAAGAGGAAAGTGAAGAAAAATGGATTCCTTTCATAAAATGATAAATTATAAGATGTGCCCTACCTTAAGAATTTCATATAAATAAAAATTCATTTGTATATCATTGTTGAATCTTTTGAAATTACTGGAGAATCCACAGTAAAAACCATTTTTCGTCAATGTTTCAAATCCCAACTGGGATCCATCATCAGGACTGCTTGAATGCTTGATAGTAGAAGAGCTTAATGGAGGGTGCAACTCTTCTTGCTATCTTCACTCTAAATTTTTCAAGTAAAATGATTTCACTCCATGTATCCCCTCCGTATAGGGAAATGATTCCGGATTTAATACATCTCTGGTTTATATCTTTTGAAATTACCAGAGAATCCATAGTAAAAACCATTTTTCTTCAACGTTTCAAATCCCAACTGGGATCCATCATCAGGACTGCTTGAATGCTTGATAGTAGAAGAGCTTAATTGAGGGTGCAACTCTTCTTGCTATCTTCACTCTAATTTTTTCGAGTAAAATGATTTCACTCCATGTATCCCCTCCATATAGGGAAATGATTTTGGATTTAAGACATATGTGATTTATATCTTTTGAAATTACCGGAGAATCCACAGTAAAAACCATTTTTCGTCAACGTTTCAAATCCCAACTGGGATCCATCATCAGGACTGCTTGAATGCTTGATAGTAGAAGAGCTTAATTGAGGGTGCAACTCTTCTTGCTATCTTCACTCTAATTTTTTCGAGTAAAATGATTTCACTCCATGTATCCCCTCCATATAGGGAAATGATTTTGGATTTAAGACATATGTGATTTATATCTTTTGAAATTACCGGAGAATCCACAGTAAAAACCATTTTTCGTCAACGTTTCAAATCCCAATTGGGATCCATCATCAGGACTACTTGAATGCTTGATAGTAGAAGAGCTTAATTGAGGGTGCAGCTCTTCTTTCTATCCTCACTCTAAATTTTTCAAGTAAAATGATTTCACTCCATGTATCCCGTCCATATATGGAAATGATTTTGGATTTAAGACATTTGTGGTTTATGTCTTTTGAAATTACCAAAGAATCCATAGTAAAAACCATTTTTTGTCAACGTCTCAAATGCCAATTGGGATCCATCATCAAGACTACTTGAATGCTTGATATTAGAAGAGCTTAATTGAGGGTGTAGCTCTTCTTGCTATCTTCACTCTAAATTTTTCGAGTAAAATGATTTCACTCCATGTATCCCCTTCATATGGGGAAATTATTCTAGATTTAAGACATCTGTGGTTTATATCTTTTGAAATTACAGGAGGAGCCACAGTAAAAACCATTTTTCATCAACGTTTCAAATCCCAACTGGGATCCATCATCAGGACTGCTTGAATGCTTGATAGTAGAAGAGCTTAATTAAGGGTGCATCTCTTCTTGCTATCTTCAATCTAAATTTTTTGAGTAAAATGATTTCACTCCATGTATCCCCTCTGTATAGGGAAATGATTCTAGATTTAAGACATTTGTAGTTTATATCTTTTGAAATTACTGGAGAATCCACAGTAAAAACCATTTTTCATCAATGTTTCAAATCCCAGGTGGGATCCATCATCAGGACTGCTTGAATGCTTGATAGTAGAACAACTTAATTGAGGGTGCATCTCTTCTTGCTATATTCACTCTAAATTTTTCGAGTAAAATGATTTCACTCCATGTATCCCATCCGTATAGGGAAATGATTCTGGATTTAAGACAATTGTGGTTTATATCTTTCGAAATTACCTATGAATCCACAATAAAAACCATTTTTTGTCAACGTTTCAATCCCAACTGGGATCCATCATTAGGACAGCTTGAATGCTTGATAGTAGAAGAGCTTAATTCACGGTGCAACTCTTCTTGCTATCTTCACTCTAAATTTTTCGAGTTAAATTATTTCACTCCATGTATCCCCTCTGTATAGGGAAATGATTCTAGATTTAAGACATCTGTGGTTTATATCTTTTGAAATTACTAGAGAATCCACAGTGAAAACCATTTTTCGTCAACATTTCAAATTCCAACTAGGATCCATCATCAAGACTTCTTGAATGCTTGATAGTAGAAGAGCTTGATTGAGGGTGCAACTCTTCTTGCGATTTTCACTCTAAATTTTTCGAGTAAAATGATTTCACTCCATGTATCTATCAATTCTTTGGTACTTAACATAATATTATAATAAATATGTTCATCATTTATTTATGCCATCATGTTATTCACTAATATATCAACATTGTTTGCCTAATATATGGTTTCATGATAAGTGATTAATGGACTTCAACTATCATCAAATTTGTAGATGTCTACTTGTCATTGAATTGTTTCATAATGTTAATTTCCAGATGTTTCATGAGAGTCATGTGAAATGTAGTCCACCATTTTTTCTTGTCATATTTTATCCTCTACTTCTTACAAACATACCATGTTAGATAACCAAATATAAACATAATCAACATACATTAGTGAAGTTCAGGAGGGGGGGGTGCTATCTCATTGGCAAAATCAATCCATATTAGCATGAAACATGTATATACACAATCATATCAATATATTGACATCATGCATTATAACACCAACTACATACAATGACCTCATGCACGAGAACCATAACCATGGAAATGCATGCATAACTACCACATAGACACTGACATGCATGCATGACAACCACATTCCACCCATCCAATCCAAGTGCTTGAATCTAGGAGCTCTAATACCAATCTATAACCACCTCTACCAAATTTACCCAGGTTCCCCTGCCTGCCAAGGAAAGCATGAGACAAATATTTATTATGACAAGACGTAATCTCTATTCTTTAGCTATGAAAGTAGGGCTGACAACTGGCGACAAAATGACATCTCACATCATCCCTCAAGGCTATATGACACTCAGGGGTCAACGAACCACCCTAGGTGACCAAACCCCTAATTTGGGACTACATTTCACATGCTTTAACCCCCAACCACATGCATGAAAGGAGCTCCATGTGGTTATAGGTCTCCAAACATACACACAAACCTGCCTGGGTGTAGTTGTGGCCCAAATTGTCCAGTTCAAAGGGTCTGGTCCTGAGATCTAAGCCTAAATTCCAAGCCAGCCTCTAGACCATTGCCTAAAACTTCAGAAAACTTCTCAGAATAAATAATGGCATGACAACATTTCTAAACATACAAATTTGAAGGTGGAACTTAACCTAGACTACATAGAACATAATAGGAATTTCATCAAACACGTGGAAAACATGTAAGTTATAGGTCATGAATGCATATCTCATCATAAAAGTATGATATTCATATGACAATCATCAAGAAGGCCCTATTCCATCTCAAAATAGATGCAACAACACTTATTATTCCATACATTCATTAACTGATCAATAGCTAAACAATTCATAACAAGATCCATAGAAGATACACATCATATGAACAACATATAACCAGAAAATACATAGCATATAAATCATGGAAACCCACCCTTAATATCACCCACATAATTGATACAAATATGCATTAACCAAAATAGAATAATAACTCTTATTAACATATGAAGATACCAACCAAGTCAAGGAGTTCCACGTACCACTGGACCATATATTGGGTTGAACCAAAAACCTCTTTCACACAATCACCACTGCGCCATATTCCAAGCATGAATGTGGGATCTCATGGAATAAACCAATCAAAATCAAACCATGGCTTCCAAATTCCAAACCACCTCAACCATAAGCTAGTGATTCCACCTCATGGTCGAACATCACTAACACCAACTAGATCATTCTCTACCCAAGTTGTCTAGAGCTCTAGGAACTAGTAACTCAACCCACCAAGGGCTCCAAATCATTTTTGGAACCTAAGCTCTAGGAATAATAACTCAACCCAAGTTCCAAGGCTTCGAGAGTGTTTGTTCCAACCGATTACCATAAGGAATTATGAGCACCAACCATAAACAATCAAGTGGAAAAAACTCACAACACCGTGGCTTTCCAGGAAATGGAAAGGCAAGGCTAAAACCATTATAAATCCACGTAATCCTCCATGCAAAAAAAAACACATAACCAAAAAATCACATGCATATACCATGCATCCATAAACCAACAATGAAATCACACATGCAACCAGTTACCTGCAAGGAATCTTGCTATAGTTGTTGATCCACCTATTTCCTTGTGCTTTCTAGCTTGCCCTTTCCTTCTTTCTCCAATCCAAGTAAAATTTAGAGTGCTCCAAGAATGCTCCAAGTTTTCTCTAAGTGTGCAGGAATATGAGAGAATGAGAAAATAGAAGATAGATCTAAGCTAAAACTGGCAAAAATCTATGAACTAATCCTTAGAATCCTTTTTATTATTAATTCCTCTATTTTCTTCATTTTCCTCTATTTTTCCTTAAATTTATCCTCATTCAAATTTGTGATTTTTCATCTCCATTTTCTCCTATTTTCCATTATTTTCATAAATAAATGCCACTTTTCGTTTGCAAATTTCCATAGCCATTAATTAATCACCATTGATACCCCATCACTACGTTTTTCCAAACATTTAGCTTGGATATGTGTCCCAAGACCTTTGTTTTACTTTTATTTACATGGAAAATCTACCGAGGGTTGTTACAATATGAATTCTAAGAGGGTGAACCTCTCAAGATTTTCACCTAAGTTACAATATTTATAAGGGAATGCATTGCATACTTTACAGTGGGATCCCAAATTAATTTCATTATTTAGTCGTACCAGGCTTTTGATTGGCATGTTATATCGTCTTTCTAGCAACACCATGCGTAGGGGAAGGATGTGGAGACTTCTTATTAATTAATCATGATAACTAATTGGTGATATATTTGATTTGAGCTTGCATTTTCCAAGCCATCCACAATTTCATTTATGTGATATTTCACTTTCCAAACCATTTTCAATGAATTGAGTTACCCTTTGACTTTAAAGAAAGTTATTTTTTTTTAACTCACAAATAAGATTCCTTCTGTGAAATATCCAAGCAAGGGGATTGGAGGAGTGGAGGAATGGTGATTCCCCATTGTAGGGTTCATGTAACAATTGTGGAATTCATAGTTACTGCAATCAATTCCATGATTATGTCCCTTAATAGTTTTATTACTTGGTAAACCACCAAATCCTTGTTTCATTGTTTCTAGTGTGCTTAATGCCCCAACAAAAGCTTAATTTCTAATGTCCTTGAAATTAACAATGGTCCTTCTCACTCTCAAAAACACATAAAAATTATTGTTTGTTTTAAGGATAACAAGAGGGTGGATTTTAATCACTTATATGCTCACAAGGAATGAAATGCAAACCTCACACATTCAATACTAAATAAATTATAATGCTTCACTTCATGAAATAATCATGCTTAAAGAGACAATCAATATGAATAGAGATTATACTAGATTTGATCAAATAAATTCACTTGGTGTGAATATAAATGCAAGTTGGAGTGACTTATAGTTATTACAATATAGTCATCGTACATCATGGCCTCATATTATAATTACATAATAAGTGTTTATAACATTCTAATAGTGGTGGTCAAATTCCCCAAGTGTATTCCTCTGCCTTAAAATATTTCATAAAGCATGGGCAAGGAACATTGTTTCTAAGAGAATGATCCATATTTTTATAACTTTTACTTATGATCAAAGACACAAAGAAATAATATTTTCAAAGCCTTATATTCTCACATCCAAAAAATATTGATCCATTGTAGATAGATTCTTTCTGTAACTCTACGTTGATAAGAATTTTGATTCCTTACTAAGTATTTTGAATTTATTAACTTTGAATGACACAGTTTAAGTAAACTATTGACTTTGGTTAGGTAATGGTGGATAATGGTATTTTAATTCTTGTGTGCTACTATTTGTGTAGATTGGATAATGTTATCCAGTACTTTGATAAGTTGATCCTTCTTAAATTGCAGTATACCCAAGGGGTTAATACGGGGTGTCTATGGAAGTATCCAATGGGAGTGATAGTAGAATAATAATAGTGGTGCTCATTCAATGTAAGGTGGACAACATCCACTATATCATTATATAAGGCCCACTGTGCTAGTTAGTAGTGAATAAATATAATGGGGTTTCATTGAAGAAGGTCCAATAAGTAGTTAGGAGTTTGTTATTATTATAATTCTCTAGAGTTTGCTACATAATTATAAATAAGGATGGAGAAATCCTTATGGGATGTGTGTGGAAGATTATTGTAATTGGAGCATTAGTTCATTAAGAGATTTCCCTCTCAAAGAGGCAAGTGAAGAAACATATGTTCCTTCCATAAAATTATAAATTATAATGTGGTGCCCTACCTTGAGGGTTTCTTATTAATAAAAATGCATGTCTATCTCATTCTTGGATCTACCAAATCTTTGGTACTTAACATAATCTTATAATTAATACTTTGATCAATTACTCATGTCATTGTATTATTCACTAATATGTCAACATCCTTTGCCTAACATATGGTTTCATGATAAGCGATTAATGGATCTTCAACTATCATCAAATTTATAGATGTCTACTTGTCATTGAATTATTTCTTTATCTTAATTTCTAGATGTTTTTTACTAATAAAATGAAGATATTTTAAGTTTTAGTTGCCTCTTTATCTATAATTTCGGCTTCCAAAAACTTATTTGATTCACTCATATCAGTGGATGTCTCCTTTTCTACTTTTGAGATTGATTATCCTTACATTTTATGTACTAGAGTGAGGTCATTGGTACTAGGCCAACCCACAAGTCACTCATATCAATGGATGTTTCTTTGTCTACTTTCGAGATTGGTTATCATTACATTATATGTACTAGAGGGAGTAGTCACTCATATCAATGGACGTCTCTTTGTCTACTTTAGAAATTGGTTATTCTTACACTTTATGTACTAGAGTGAGGTCATTGTTAATAGGCCAACCCACAAGTATACTCACTTAATAATTCCCAAAGCTTGAAGTCATTACAACAATATTTATCTCAACATTATAGCTCATCATATCACTAACGAGAATTTGAACTTGGGGAAGATCATAGTCATTTCACCCAACCACCAAAATTAACTGCAATTAACAACTATCTTCATTATCTATTATTTTCATTACTATAAATTATTTTTTAATAATTAAATTTCAATTTAATGAGAATTTCTTATCACATTTGAATCTAATAAATACATAAATTTAATTACTTTATGCCGTTGTTGATACCTTTGAGAACTTTTATATACTTAAAAATATATAATTATTTCTATGAATGTTAATGCCTTTCAAAACTTTTACATATAAAATTATGTGTAAATGTAATGGCGAGTTGAAACCTTTTATATACTACATAAATATATACAATTATTTGTATAATTATAATTGGATTGGCAGTACTTAGATACTCCATTCAAATTGGAAGTTTTTATGTTGTACTTTTTGGTTTAATCCAAAAAGCTACCCCGTCATCAATACTAATTGGCCTCCCCACTTAAATATTTTGTAAACCTACTCATATGATGTGAAAAGTAAGAACTCCATGTTTTCTAATATTATTTCCCACATTGATGATTAGAATAATTTTCTTTTTCAATTGAAAAATTACAGCAGTGATTTTCCTTGTGGGTTAGGAAACAATCTGAATCACTTCCTTCTTAATCTTTGGGACTTCACACTAATTCTTTGGACTACCAGCATAGCCCCTACCAATGCTGTCCAAGAACATTGATCACAATTTTTAACTATTAAAAACTAGCAAAACATTACAGAAGTTTAGAGAACTATATAAAAAGCAAAATTCTATCGAAGTATATCATGAAGAAAGCATAAAAGTGACAACGGAGAACAAAGCCATCATAATTGATATGCCCCAATCGCAGCAGAAATTCAGAGTTGAATTTTTGAAAGAAGATGGAGCCTCGGCCACAAAGCATCCACACTTGGACGGATAATAGAAGTCAATGAATTAGGAAGAAAAAAAAAACAAGGGAACAATTTTATTTATTCAAGCTTAAGTCTGTTTTCCAAATACATTATAATGTGTTTCATTATATAACAATGGGATTGCTAAACTGGACATATATAGTGATGGGATTACTAGTCTCAAAATAACAGTATGGAAGATAAGAGTTTTTTACTCAGCTACAATTTACTTATATTAGAAATCAATGATTTCTAGAACAACACTTTATAACTCACTTAGAGATGAACAAAATGATCACACATCTTGGATAATTAGTGCATTATATAGGCACACATAGACAGCCTTTAAAATAATCTAGATCCAAATAATTCAATTCACCAATTCACAACACCAACTACGAAGACACAACTCATAAAAAATAGATTCAAACATTAACTATTAGGACACAACTCATCAAATCTATCTAGACTCATCATTTCTACATTAAATTCATTATTTAAACATTATTCCAACACAATGACAGTGGCATCTCAATCAGAGTTATTTTAATGAGAAACATTTGTCTTCCCTCTACATATTTCTGTTATGACCTTGTCTTATTGAAGCCACCAAACTATCATTCCTGAATAGAATCTGATGTTTTTTTGTAAGTGTTAAAATCATATTTTTAATGGTAAAAATAAATCTGACACCATTAAATATCCTCAAATACCAAAAATCATAAAACTTAACTATAACCCAAATTTCAAAAAAATTAATGGAATTTAATTTCCATGATTTAAAAAAAACCATGGCCTCGTTTAGAGTACTGAGATGGAGACAATGTTCTGTCGATTTGATATGTCTTCGAATCTACGCGTCGTCAGCCATTGATGAACCTGGCTTCAAGTTTCACGCGAAGTAAGAATATTTTAATATCAACAAGATTTATTTCTTGGATCTTCATAGCCAGAAAAACCGACATCCACTGCAGTGAACGTCAGCCTGGGTGGCAGCTGACAGTATGTTTTTCTGTATGAAAATGTCACTTGAATTTTTTTTCCCATGGATGAACTCGACGATGGTGACAACGAAGTTGTCAATATCTTGGAAGATGGCATATCAGGTATAATCCAAAACAACTTACGTATATTTAAATTCTTCTGCTATGTAAGAATCATTTGGTTTCTAAAATATTTATGAAGGTTTGTTTCAATACAGGTGTGCATAAATCCACTAGAATGATTTCAATATCTGATTTTATCTAAGCCCACAAGGCATTCCTAATAACTTTAAAAGTTGATAAATACTAAAAATGTACTAGGTAAGGCAAATCCAAACTAGTATTTTAGCAACCAACATAATATAGGATCAAATCCAAGGAACTGGCAAATCCAAATTAGCAAGTAACATAACATAATATTATGAACAAATTAAGCAACTGAGATATAAAAAGTCTGAGACTTCCCAAAAAAACATGAACCCTCTTCAAATATTTATTAATACTCAATATGACCATAAAAATAATTAATTAAAATGCACTTGGAGCATAGAAAAATATCACATTTCTTTGTCCTAAGGACAAATTTAATGAATGCAATGAAACAATGTTAATATAAGAGCCCAATATCGATTAATTTTGTGAATAATTAATTTTTTTCATAGAGTGAATGTAGATGGGTTACCTTTGTTGTGATTTCCACCAATAACACCTTTCCATCATGATCCACTATATAAGCAGTATGCATAGGAGAAGGCTGTGAAGTATTTGAATGGGTAGAATGGTTTTTTACTACATTCTTAAATGACACAAGTTTGTTACTTAAATGTATTTTTGAATCCACCACTTTTTCTCATAATCACAAGACTAAATGGATAGTTCAATATTTGCATAAGACATAGTCAAACAATAAAGATTGATCTTCCAATTGTTTCCCCTAAAAATTGAGATGTTGATAGTCCAAAAGAACTTCATGTAAGAACTCTAATTGTTGATTTAAAACAACTAGTAACCATTTGAATTCACCAACAAAAGCTAGTGAACCATGTTGGATCAGGTGCTCAGCTAACAATTAAACACACACAGCAGAAGCAAGCACATAACACAGTATTAACGTGGTTCACCCAACCAATCTAGGCTACGTCCACCAAACATAGGCATCATGAATAATTAATCAAAATTTGGAGATTACATCAATGAAATCCTCACACACTCTTAGCAAACCATCCGAATGGTTGCCTATTATATAGTAGAGAGAATCTAACTGCTCTCACATCAAATTTAGGATGCATTAATTTGCTCCCAACAACCTGGAGATAATCCAGCAACAGATTTCCTATTGTTGTCACCTACAGAGATTTCTGCCTATTTTAGTTCAAACAGAAAATCTCAACAATCTCCACCTTGACAACAATTCGCCTGATGCCCTGTTATTATTATTTTATCTTTTCTGCAAGCCAAGAGAAGCCAAACACCAGCGTAGCTTCTCCAACAAAACTGGTTTCGTGAACATGTCTGCACAGTTCTCCTTTGTATGCACCTTTTCAAGAGAGACTCCCCTTTCAGTGATAACCTGTCTTACAAAATGGTACTTAATTGGAATATGCTTTGATTTACTATGATAGGCCGGATTCTTAGCCAAATGTATTGCACTTTGACTATCACAAAGTAACCTGATGTTGTCCTGTAACCTACCAAACTCACCAAGCAAACCTTTCAACCAAACCGCCTCTTTGCAAGCATGAGAAGCAGCAATGTATTCTGCTTCAGTAGTGGACAAAGCAACAATGTTCTGTAACTTTGACATCCAGCTAATAGCTCCACCTGCAAGAGTAAAGACGTACCCTGAAGTTGATCTCCTCTTATCCAAATCACCTGCAAAATCGGAATCAACATATCCGCAAACATATCCACTACTCTTATTGTAAGAAATACAATAACTACTTGTGCCTCTCAAGTACCGAAGCACCCATTTCACTGCTGACCAGTGTTCTTTACCCGGATTTGCCATGTACCTGTTGACAACCCCAACTGCATGTGAAATATCTGGTCGAGTACAAACCATCGCATACATTAAACACCCTACTACATTGGCATATGGAATTCGAGACATATAATCCTTTTTTTCATCTGTATTAGGACATAAACTCGAAGAAAGCTTAAAATGGGAAGCTAAAGGGACTGAAACAGGCTTCACATTATTCATA
>APFE031504264.1:277175-298925 GCA_000404065.3 Pinus taeda | reverse complement strand
TTGGATGTGATCTATATGTACATGTTCCAAAGGAGAAAAGAACCAAGTTGGATAGTAAATCTGAAAAGTGCATCTTTATTGGGTATAAGGATGGTTTAAAGGGTTATAATCTTTGGAACCCAGTAACAAGGAAGGTTGTGTACAACTGAGATGTCCTATTCAGAGAGGTGAAAGATGTTATTAAAGATGAAGTCCAACTAAAGGAACCTGAGAAGATAGAGTTTGAGCTAAAGGAGGAAGAAGCAAACTCTACAGTAGAGGAGGAATCAGAAGATGAAGAGTCGCAAACTCCAGGTGTGAGAAGATCAGTTCAAGAAAGAAGGTAGCCAGAAAGGTATAGTCCATCTACTTTCTATTCAAATTTTTCTTTGTCTATTACTGATGATGATCCCAGAACTGTGAAGGAAGTAGTGGATTCAAAGGATAGAAAACTCTGGAAAGAGGCCATGGTTGATGAAATGGCATCTTTGCACAAAAATGAGGCTTGTGATCTGGTGCAGTTGCCAGCTAGAAGGAAACCCATTGGTAGCAAATGGGTGTTCAAAAATTAGACAAATGCAGAAGGAAAAGTGGAGAGATACAAAGCTTGGTTGGTAGCAAAAGGTTATTCCCAAGTTCCAGGAATTGATTTTGGTGATATTTTTCTCTTGTTGCCAAGGTAACTTCTATTATATTACTTTTTTCTGTTGCTGCTGCTTTTGATTTTTGAGGTAGAACAAATGGATTTGAAGACAACATTTCTTCACGGGGATCTAGCTACATGAATCAACTTGAAGGCTTTGCGATGAAGGGTAAGAAAGAACTGGTATGCAAGTTAAAGAAGTCTCTGTATGAGTTAAAACAATCACCAAGGATGTAGTATCAGAAATTTGATACATTTATATGGGGACTTGGCTTCACCAAAATCAAAGCAGATCACTGTGTGTATTGTAAATTAATTGGTGACTGTGTTATTTATCTGTTCTTGTATGTGGATGATATGTTGCTGGTTGGAAATGACAAAGAAATTATCCAAGATTTGAAGACCCATTTGTCCTACAAATTTGACATGAAGGATCTTTGTGCTGTAAACTATATTTTGGGCATGGAAATTAAAATAGATCAAACAAAGAGGAAGCTCTAGTTAAACCAGATGAAGTATGTCAAGACAATATTGCAGAGGTTTAATATACAGGATAGTAAACTGGTGAAGGTTCCTCTTCTTGTAGGTGTGAGGTTATCTGCTGAACAGTGTCCCAAGACACAAGAAGAGGAAGAGGACATGTTCCATGTTCCATATGCAAGTGCAATCAGTAGCCTGATGTATGCAATGGTATATACTAGACCAAACATTGCACATGTAGTGGGAGTATTGAGCAGGTTTATGTCAAAACTAGAGAAGGAGCATTGGACAGCGGTGAAGTGAGTTTTCAGCTATTTTGCGTGGCACTAGTGATTATGGTTTTTGCTACCAAGGAAGACCATGATTGGATAGAGTATTAGATATTTGTGGCTTTGTTGATGTAGACTAGGCTGGAGATCTGGATTAGAGAATATCTACAAGTGGCTATGTGTTTAACCTATTTGGAGGTGCAGTTAGTTGGATGAGTAAGAAACAATCTGTAGTGGCACTATCAACTACAGAGGCAGAATACATGGCAACCACTCATGCAAGTAAGGAAACAGTTTGGTTGCAAAGATTGTGTTCAAGTATGGGGTTAGTACAGGAAGCTATAAAGATAGACTGTGACAGCCAAACTACAATTTTCTTGGTGAAGAACCCTGCATATCTTTCAAAGACAAAGCACATTGATGTTTAGTATCACTTTGTGAGGGATAAGATAGAAGACAAAAAGGTGTTGCTGGTAAAGGTGAACACTTTGAAGAATACTGTAGATGCATTGACAAAATCTGTGAGCTCTGAGAAGTTCTCTTGGTGTAGAGAAACAATGGGCATTGCAGGGTTGGATAAATGACTAAGCTCTCTTGTGGCCCCTTGTGGAAAGAAAACAACAAGTGGGAGAATGTTGGGTTGTGTTATATTCTTTCCATGACTACACCACGTAGTTAACTGGGGAGTTAGAGGGGGGGTCACAGGGGGTTTGACGAGTACCCATAACCCCACTCTATGGGGTCGAGGAAAGCGCCCTAGAAAATTTTGGTTTTGGACCCTATGTTAGGTTGGGCAGAGCGACCTATGGTTTTGTGCATGATTTTCGCACATGTTTTTGGACGCGATGGTTTTCGGTCCATGGTATTGGATGCGATGGTTTTCGGTCCATGGTATTAGATGCTTTGACATGTATAAATATGTATTGTAACATTGAAAGGAATATAATGAAAAATCAAGTTGGTAGTCCTAGTTTTGGGATCCAGGGGAAAATCTCTATGTATATGTGTTTTATGTGTTAGGCTCTCGCGTTGTTTATTTTATGTGTTTCAGAATTCGTATGCAGGTAATTTCTTTATAGTGTTAAAACTTATATACTGGGCATTGTTATATGATTCTAGGTATAAAGACTTCAAGGGTAAGCTAAGGACAAGATGGCTTGGACCTTGTGTGGTGGAAAGATGCCATGATAATGGTTCAGTGCAAATCAACACTATAGATGAAGAAGCCATTCCATTTCTTGTTAATGGACACTGATTGAAAATGTACAAGAGACATTTATCAAAACAAGAGTTCATTGAAAATATCAATAATGCAGTGATTATGGTGGAGCAAGTTCCAGCTCCTCCCTCATCAGAGCGTTGAAAAAGAGAAAAAAAATAATAAGGATTCAGGTGAAAACCTCCATGAGGCACCTGAGTCCCATCTTTGGGTTGAAAACCTCATGAGGTTGCCTAAGGATGAGAAAACACGAAAAAGAGTAAGAAGATCCCTGGGTGAAAACCTTTCTTGAGGCACCTAGGGCAGATAGCTAGGGAGGAGTAGGACAAGAAGTTGTTAACTATGGATTTAACAACTATGGGAGCTGATTACAAGGAGTGGGAATGATGAGGTGGTATAAAGGGAAACAAAACATCATTTGCATGAATTCATGCACTCCACCTCCTTGAAAATCCCTCATTCAAGTAGCTCTCATAACTCTTGCCACCCACTGGAAGCAAGGATCCATCATTCTGCAAGAGAATTCCTACAAAGAATAGTCTACAGGAGCAGTCTACAATATACGTAGAGGCAGTCTACAGGATAGGAAGAGAGGGGTTCATGAGGGAATATCAAGAGAATTGTCCACTACCACCATTCTAAAGAGGTAGGATCTAAAAATCCATCCCCATTTAGAAGCAAATGAAGTAAAATTCCTCTAAAAAGCTAGTGGATTACATACAAAGGAAACTACATTTTCTCAAGAATTTGCTCATTCCCTCACTTCACACAGCAAAATCCATGCCACTGTTATAGTTAGAGTGCTCACTATAGATCTCACCCCAGAGTTCATTAGTAGGGTCACAACACTTCCCCTAGGAATTGCATGGAGAAAAGAAGACAAAGCAGACAATCAGGTGGTGAAGAGGAAATTCTTTTTAGAAGGTGAAGAACCCATAGAGGAACATGATGAAGCATAAGAGAAGGAGGATGATGTTGAAACAGAAGAGGAAGAAGGAATTGAAACAAAGGAGAAATAACAACAAGAGGAAGAATATAAGAAAAACAGAGAGGAAGAAGGCATTGAAACATAAGAGGAAGAACATGAAAACCAGCTAGCATGTATGGCTAGCCTCTCCTTGGAGGACATCAGTGTAGGATGCCAACTAAAATCCTATGCTCTTTACCTTAGAGAAAAATGGCTGCAATTTCAGATTAAAACACTAGCACAAAGGGGCACCATGCCATTTGAGGACTGCAGGTAGTTTATTGATCTTTGTGATCAAAGTGCACTAGAGGATAGGGCCAAAATGGCTGAGTTTTACTTTCACAACATGGCCCTCATAGACATGAATATTTGGGATCCTAATGTAGACCTAGGAGATCTACAATTAATGGCTTTGGAATCATCGATGAACCATGAGAATTCAAGGGCTTCAGAGATGAAAGAATATTGGCCAAAGAGCAAAATGAATCTCTTTTCATCATAGTTGAACAATCAAATCCCATGGCCCTAATTAGCACCCATAATCTAACTGCAAATGATCCTCAACTGAAACCTAGATATCTTGTTGCCCAAGAGCAAGAAATTTCACATTTTGAAGATATGTTAGGATTCTAAGAGATGATAGTATACATGCCTACTAAAGGAGATGGAAAACACTGCCACACAGCTTAAAGATCAGAGAATATCACTCCCCTCAAAGGTTGAGAGAGCCACTCAACAAGATGCCTATGTATAAGCAATCAATGCAAAGTTTCAAGGTCAATTGGATAGGCCTAAAGCTCTGTCCACCACTACTACTAGGGGTGCTAGAAGGGAGAAAAGAAGAAGATAAAAAGAGGAAATGGGAAGAAGTAGAAAGGAAAGTAGGCTTCTATAAATAAGAAGAAGAGACCACAATAGAAGCATGGGATGTCAGAGAGGCTACCAGAGCCATGAAGGACATGGACATTGACTAAGTTTCTTAGAGGATGAGCGACAACTTCAGTAGGGGGGTGATGATGAGCCTCATCATTGGGTAATTATATGGGCCTTAATTTGCCTTAATTCACCTCCTAGCTTAGTCAAACCAACTATTCTCACAACTTATTGCATAGTTTTGATTATATTTTGTTTATGAGATGAGTTAGAGTTAGATATTTTTCTTTATGGTCTAATGTGCATGTAATGCAGGAATAAAGGATAAAAGCAAGGAACTATGGCAAAGACCTTGGTAAAAACTCGAATGGGATAAAGGAGAGTAATTGTAGGAGGTAAATCCTCCTCATTTACTAGCTCTCCATTCAAATATTCCTCCATCAGCTCGGAGTGCAAATATCCATCAATTTGAGGACTAGAAGAGAGGCGAGCAAGTGAAAGTGATAGAAGCCAGTTTTTCTTGAGTGGGGAGCCTAGCCTCTGTAATTGGAGGGAAGTCATTGGAGACTTTAGATGTATAAGTAGAGAGGCTTACGACCTCATTAGGATTCAGATTTTTATTGTAAAACTCTACTTTTTTCTGAGCTACAAGACTTGTGACAGTTTGTTATGTAATCCATGGCTTTGATAATAAAGATGAGTTGCGTTTTGAGCTAGCTCTGAGTGAACTCATAGGGATGAAGCTCTTGGGTTAGGGCCCAACCCGAGTAGCCAAATCTCCTCTTTATTGTACATGTATTCTAGCATAGATGCCTAGTTTTCATTGTTCATTTGCTTAAGTAGCATAGATTTATATTTCTATTCATTTCCTTAAGTAGTTCTTGGTTTTCTGTTTATTTTCTTAAGTAGCCACATTCCACTTATAGTAGTGTAGAATAGATCAGTTGTGCTTTAGTTTAGTTCCATTTGTGCCTTCTTTAAGTTTGTAGGTTAGCTAGGAAGAAAAGATCAGCACAAGGTTGTCTGCAGGTGTCTTGGCCTCATCTCCTCCCTTTGGTACCATGACTTGAGGAAGAGACCCTTCAACAACCCCAAAAACACAGGTTTCTAGTTCTCACATGAGCTATGGAGTTTTTTGTTTGATGTAGTTACTTGTTCACCCTCAATGGTTTTTCTGTCTTTTTTCTATTTGAAACCGCCTTCAACACGTTCTTCATGCATCGTTTCCTTACCATCCGATCCACAAAAAACCTTCCCAATCACCATCTGATTCATTAGTTTATCTAATTGCTACCTCGCATGAAGTCTTCCACTTACTTTATGTGCTCCAATCTCCATTGTCGATCTGTATCTTGATCTTACAGCTATCATGTCACTTCAACACTTTATGCACTCTAGACCCCCACCGTTGATCTGCCTCGCCTGATCTGATGGTTATCACATCAGTCGATTGCCAACTAGCTTGGTCGATCTCCACCATTGATAAACCCCACCTGATCCAATGGCTATTGCGCAATCTCGTGTGGATTCTTGCACGATCGTTATCCACCTGAGAGCACATGAGAAAAGTGGTTTTCTCGTGCTACATGTCACACAATTAGGCTAATTGTGTGAAATTTCAAAATACAGCTTACAGCCTTGAGGGCATACGAGAAACTACTTATCGCTTTCGAAACCCACTCCATCATTTCTGCATGTTTTCTTCCCGCGATATGATCTTCGCCATCCATCGTTTGGTTAATATTGTCCATCCATATCTTGACTTAATCCTCGCGATAAGATCCTCGTTGTTCATCTGCTTCGTTACCTTGTTCATCCATCCATTGAATTAATTCTCATGATAAGATCTCTGTTGTTCATCTACTTTGTTACCCCATTCGTCCATCCATTCACTTAATACCTCGCGATACAATCTGCGCCATTCATCTGCTTCGTTACCCTGTTCGTTCACCTATTTACTAAATAATTCCATTTTGTCTTCAATTTCCTCTAAGAATGCTTATATTAGTTATTTTGAAAGACATACCAGAGGCATATGTTCCAATTTAATGCCCAAGATGGGCTATGAAGGAAAAGGATTGGGCAAACATGCACAAGGTATTGTTGAGCTAATAATGGTTAAGGAAAGGCATAAGTATTTGGGTCTTGGCTATGGACAATCTTATGGAGAATGTTCCAAAGCTGCCATGAAGACCATTGAAATAGTTCCAAGAACAAGTTTCATTTCAGGTCTTCTACCTTAAAAGTCTAAAGATTGTATTCATGGGGAATGCAATAGCTTCAAACATCATTTTCAAGAAGAAGGTGTTCATAAGCATGCACTTGAACCAGAGAGTTGTGGAATCTCTGAAACCGTCGAAGAGGTTGATGGTGTTCCAAAGGGAGCCACTTCTTCATTTAGTTCACCTGCTCATGAAGGTAAAAGAGGTGAAAGAGAAAGGTAGAAATCTGGTTATAATCATATTCCTTTTGATTATGTTAAGCATGATAAATTTCCATACAAGCATGGGAAAAAAATTGCATGTTCCTTTTGTGGTTTGGATAACCATAATGTTTCTAGATGTTGGAAGAGAATGGCCACATACAGGAAGATTTTGAAGGAAAGGAAGCAAGAAGCCAAAGGTCCACTGGACAAGGCAAATCATGCTGTCAAGAGGATGCACATGTGTTGCACTTACTGCCATAAGCAAGGATATATTGCTGCAAAATGTTGGACTCTGAATCCAACAATGCTTCCACGAAACTTGAAGAAGGTGGAAAGAGAAAATGGCAGGAAAGATTCCATGAATGATGTGTTGCAGGATGATTCACATGTTGACGTTGATGCGCAGAAAAAGGAAGGATCTTTGAAATGGATTGGTAAGAAATGGTTAGAGTTATTATCCAATTAAGATTGCATGTCTATTGATATAATGCATCTATTTGCATTTCTCTATTAAAGAGATGCAAGTTGTAGGTTTTTACCAAGGAGGTGAATGGAAAAAGTTGAGTAGGAGACTCGCTTTATTACTACAACATTATATTCATTTCAGCTTCAAAAGTATAGTGTGCTTAAGCGAAATTTGAAGGATGAAATGCATGCATGAGAATGATGTGCATGAACACAGGGATGTTGATGATTTCCTTGTATTTGAACATGTGTGTAATTAACTTGAAGGGTTGATTGTTTTGTTTTTAAGCATGCATGTAATGTTAATGTTGACTTGGAAAAAGTTTATTTGGTCTCCAAGATGGAGATAATGATGAAGTTTTTCATCTTTGAAAAAGAATCCTAAAGTGCTTTTTCTACATGCTTTAGTTGAAGGGTCAATTGTCTTAAAGGCATGTTTTGTTGGCTTGTTATCTAGTCAATCATTTTTATGCAGATGTAAAGACATGGAGGTGTTCACAAGATGTGAAATTTGTTTCCTTTTTTAAAGCAGGAGTTTAGGCCATCTAGTTGTTGTCTGTAATCCTGTTGTTGTTAACAGTTGTTGTTGATAGTATGTCAAACAGGTACAAATGAAAATTTTGTGAAGCATATGTAACTTCACATTGGCTTGAGCCACTTTGGATCAATGATCAAGGCAGAGAAGTTCAAAGTACCTTCTGTAACCTTCTCAGTAGGAGTTCTGTAGGAAGTCAAGAAGGAAAACAGTTCTTCCCAGGAGGACAAGCACATCCAGGAAGGGAGTGTTCAAAGGCTATGGTTCAGAGGCACTATACAAGGAAAGTTTATGGACGTAGAAAGAAGAGGGTGATGTACTCTCATTTACTATTCAGATCAGTATATCAGTATATTGGAGTCGAAAATATTTTTAGTGGGAAGGCATGACACAAAATGGATCTTGGATAAACCTCTAAGTCTAAAAGACTTCATATAAGAGGTAAAAGGTGCTAAATGGCCTTTGAAAATCCGATTTGGATAAAAAAAAGGGTCAAAGGTGGAGTTATATGTAAATGTCGCATTGGAAAGGTTCAAAGGGAGGGCTTAACCAAAGGCCTTCAGGACCCCTAATTGCGATCTCTGACATATCACATTGGAGGTAGGCTGCCATGCGATATTGGAACTCGGGCGAGCCGATAGAGCGATTGCGATCAGCAGATTGATGAATTGGCGATTGGCATAGTTAAAGGGAAGACCGTCGGGGCTATTGCGATAGCAATATGCAATGCGCTGATATTAGCGATCGATGATCGAGAATCAGTGAATCACAATACAAAGGGGCCATGACATCATGACTTGCGATATTCGTAGACCTGAAAGTTTATAGATGCGGATTCATTTGTCTTTGAGTTTTGTTAAGTTTGTTCAGTAGATTTTCATTAGATTTCTTTGTATTTCCGTTGATTAGAGTTTTGTTTGGGTTTAGCTATATGCAATGTGATTTGTGATACAACGATAAGTAATATAGCAATAATGCTGATAGCTAATGAGGTGTTGATCAGAGTGATTGGAGGTCAGTAAATTGAATTGCGATGATACAAAGGGGCCAATGCACCATGCGACGTGCGATTGCAATATGCGATCGAGGCATGGACCCGATAAGGATTATAAACATGATTTCATATTATTTGAAGTCCAGGCTTAAGGCCCATAATGTGTTTTGCGTGTGTTTTACTTTTTATTTCTGTTATTTGGCTATTTCGGCCAGAGGAAGGCAAAGTGATCAGTTAGCCATGCTCGTTGGTTCCTTTCCATTTGTAAACAGATTCTTGTAATAAAATGGCAGGTCTTCAATGATGGAGGCAACTGTAATCGATGTATTACAAAAGCATAGGGGGCTCAATTGACAAGGTGGCTGAAGGTTGCTGAGACTCACTTGGAGGTTGAGTGAACCACTGATAACACTGAGAGGTAGAATTATGCTCAGGAGAAGCACAGAGAAGCCCAAGAGGCTCAGAAATGCTTGAATCCTAAGTATAAGCCCAGGGGAGGTAGTCTGCAGAGTCGGGGTGACTCAGAAGTAGAGGGTCGCTTGGAGGTCAAGCGAAACCAGAAGCTCACAGGAGTTAGAGCCTAGAGCTAGAGCCAAGAGCCAAGAGACAGAGCCAAGAGCCAAGAGCTGAGAGCGAGAGCCAAGAGCCAAGAGCCGAGAGCCAGAGCCGAGAGCCGAGAGCCAAGAGCCGAGAGCCGAGAGCCAAGAGCCCAGAGCCGAGAGCTAGAGCCCAAAGCTAAGAGCCGAGAGCCAGATCCGAGAGCCAGAGCCCAGAGCCAGAGCCCAAAGCCAAGAGCCGAGAGCTAGAACTAAGAGCTAGACCCAAGAGCTAAGAGCCAAGAGTCGAAAGCCAGAGCCGAGAGCCAAGAGCCGATAGCCAGAGCCAAGAGCTGAGAGCCAAGAGCCAAGAGCCGAGAGCTGAGAGCTGAGAGCCGCATTTCTAAAGAAATATAGAGAAGCCACCAGAGGCCAAAGATGGAATTCGAGAGATAGTAAAAGAATTCTGAGGGAGTTAGTGCAAGCTAGGAGCTCAAGATATCCCAGAGCACTGATTAAAGGAATCTAGTCCAAAGAAGTCTAGATCTATCTATAGAGTATGGAAAACCAATGGGATAAGATAGTATTCTAAACCCATAGGTGCAGTTGTAAACCAATGGAGTTAGGTGAGGAACTTGTAAAAGAAGCATTACCATAATCCCAAAGAGCCTAGTTGAGTTGATTAGAGCTCAAGGAGACGTAGCCCAAGATATCATGGTGAACTCCATACTATATTTTCGTCTTATGTGTTTGTTTATTTGCTACTTTATTTATTGTTATATGCATTTCATACCAGTTAAAGCAAATGAATATAAGCACTTAATAGTTAAAGGCAAACAAAAGCATACACCTATTTCAAGTCCCTTAATTCTGCAAATTGTCAATCATAAGCATAGATCATGGGAATATATAAGCTTTGGAGTGGGAGAGGTTCTTGTAAGTTTGACAAGAAGCCTTATTGCCCCATTTCAGATCACTTCAAGAAGAAAATCCTCCTCCTAAATGCAATGAACCTATAATTCCAATAAATTGACCTTCTTTGTTGCAATATTAAGATGAAAAGAACCTTCTTGTTTGTTAAAATCAAGTTACCTGATCTCCAAAACCCTAAGTTGGTTAGTCCTCCTCACGCCATCATATTCTTACACTAAAGGTTTAAAAATCCCTCTTACCAAGTTATCCCTCTCATTTTGTGACACATGGCCTCTTTTCATTCACTAGTTTTGACACCTTGAGTATCTCCCCAACCCCTTACTCTACTCACTAACTGTCCAAACTATCCCCATATGTTTCCCTATAAAACAACTTCCCCACCCACAAGGAGCAATGTGGAAGTGGAAAGAAAGGATAAAGAGATGAATTGACCCAATGCAAGTGCCAAAACTCAAGGTATACTCATGTGAACATACGAACTAAGAAAGTTCATTTTCGATCTAACCAAGCAAGTGAAATTTTGGACGATGCAAGAGAACATCTGGTAGTCACAACCTTCATATTTAAATATGGAACAAAAGCTAGAAGTAACTGTGGTGTAGCTTCGTCCGGCAAAGGAATACATCATAGAATTAGAAATTTAGCTAGTACTTCGAGGAGGAAACTCCAAAAATATATATTTCAAAATAGCAAAGAAGATAATTTGGGAAAAAATCATTAGGCTAGTGAATAAGAATTCGGGTAATTTGGAGTTGATGCAGGACAAAATTGGCATTGTCAAAATAACATGCAGAGAGATAGATATGCTCAAAGGAAACATTCAAAAGAACTCACAAAAAGGTAAATAGTCATAGACTTCCTTGATCATTTGACGAAAGAAGAATTCATAAGGGTTAACATCAACCATTCTCATGTATTATTTGGTGCTAATCAATTGAAAAATAAGCATTAGTTGGTAGCACAATAAAGGATAAGGAAAAATCCATGACTCAATAAATACACGAGTTTAAAAGTAAATGTGAGAAGCTACACAAAAATAATTTCCCACCATTCTTTGATGAACAAGGGAACTTATATCCCAAAGAGTCTTTTATAAAAGGTTTGAAGGTCATTAAGGAGGATGAAAATGACTTTGAAGAGGAAAAAGATACACAACAAGAAAGGAGCATTGTGTACTTATATAAAGAAAATTTTGAGCTTTTGTTCATTCTAAAGGGCTTTTTCAAGGTACAGGTGAGAAATCTTGGTTGTAGGGGAATTTCTATCATAATTTTTGGTGGGATGTTCAAAATTTATTCTAAGGAATAATTTTGAAGTATCTCTTGGTTTGTCTATACATTCATATCATGTACTGTCTCACACTCATGTCATATTTTCAAGTTTACTACATGTGAATACAATTTTAAGAAATTTTCATGGAATTTTAAGTTGTGAATGACAAAGAATGAAGAGGAATTATGGAGCTAAGATTTCTCTCCTCAATATTCAAAATAGTTAAATAGAATACATATATAACATCAACAATAAATTACTAGAGTGAAACTCGACTAACCTGAAGTAACGCTGAATTATTTAAGACACCTAGCAGAAAAGAGAATCAAATGTGATGACACATAGCAAACAATGAGATTAAAATCTCAACATCCCCTCATAATCTCAATTGTTACAAGTAGAGGCACTTACAATTCCTAATTTCTCTATATTAAATTCAAATACATTTTTTCCTAATGGATTTGTGAAAGTATGTGCAAGGTGGTCTTTAGAACCACAAAAAGCAAGTATTATGTCACCATCATTGAAAACCTCATGTATGAAATGAAATGTGTGTCTATATGCTTTCTCTTTTTGTGGAAAACATGATTTTTTGATAAAGAAATTATTGAACTATTGTCACAATAAATAGGAGTTAGCTCCTTTTGAACATTTCGTATATCTTTCAATAATGTTATCAACCACACTACTTGATGAGTTGTTGAAGTTTCTGCTACATATTCTGCCTCTCTGGAAGATATTGAAATGATTGATTGTTTCTTGGATGCCCCTGAAATCATATTATTTCCAAGATGAAAATCATACCATGAGGTGCTTTTGAGATCATCTAGACTACCTGCATAATCATTGTTTATATAAACTGAAAGTGAACAATTTTCAAAATGTGTGTAGAACAAACCATAGTCTATGCTCACTGCAATATATCTTAAGATCCTTTTTACAACCTTCCAATGAGAAACCTTAGGTGACTACATAAATCTAGAGAAAAAACTTGCTGCCAAGATGATATTAGATCTAGTTGAAGTGAGATACAATAAGCTACCAACTAGACTATTATACAATGTGGTATCAACTGGTGGTACTACATATTCTTTGCTTAGCTTGGTGCTTTGAGAAATTGGTGTATTAATTGGTTTAAAGTTGGTCATTCTGAATTTTTAAATGATGTCAGTGGTATAGTTTTATTAACCAACAAAAAAACCATTAGAAAATTGTTTAATTTCAATGCCTAAGAATCATTTCATGAGCCCTTGTCAGGCCAGGAGGTAACTCCTAAAAAATGGATTGTATTATTCATTTAGGATGTTCATTATTATATACAAGAGGGAGTGACTGTTGAGTTTCATCTCCCGACGACTCTCCATTTTCTCTATTATTTATTTACACTATTTGCATTTGTTCACCCAATCCCTATTATTAGGTGACAACATTCCCCCCCCCTTTATATGAAGGGATGTTGGTGAGTCCAAGCATCGTTCTGAATCTTTCAAGCTTTTCTCTTCCAATCACTTTCGTGAATATGTCTACAATCTACTCATTAGGGGAACAATGGCAAAGATGGATTGTTTTGGCCTCAACATGATGTTGAATTAGATGATATTTTGTATTGATGTGCTTCGTTCGATCATGGAAATTTGGATTCTTGGCCAAATTTATTGCCGACTTATTGTCAATCATGGCTGGAGTCAATTTTACTTGTCTTACCCACAAATCTTCCAGAATTTTCCTGAGCCACACAATTTCTTTCCTTGCCTCAGTTTTTGCCACATATTGAATATGTTAGAACTGGTTGTTTGCGTGATCTCTAGGAGACAGCTCCTGATCCAAGACTCATAGCATAACCTGAAGTAGATACCCCAATTTATTTGTCTCCATCGAAGTCTGAAATAGAGTATCCAGTCAAGCTGAAGTCACCCACCTATGTATACTTGAGTCCAAAGTCTTGATTTCCCCTCAAGTACTTTAGAACTCTTTTTGCAGCAAACCAACGTCCCTCACAAGGCTTTTGCATAAACCTGGAGAGGTTTCCAACAACAAATGAGATGTCTGGTCTGGTAGTAGTTAGGTAGTTGAGACTTCCTACAAGTTGTCTATACTTTGTTGCATCCTCAAATTATTTTCCTTCAATGGATGTGAGCTTTAAGTTTTGTTCCATTGGAGTAGTGAGAGGATTGCATTTAGTCATGCCAAACCTATTCAACAGATCTCCAATGTACTTCTTTTGAGAAAGGAATAGGGACTTCGGATGTTGAGTTACTTCAATACCAATATAGTAATGAACATAGCCCAAATTAGTCATTTCAAAACCTTTCCTCAATTCCTTCTTTACAGATGCAATGTAGCTCTCATTGTTCCCTGTAATCAAAAGATCATCTACATATACCACAAGATATACAACTGTTTTTCCAACCTTCTTGAAAAACAAGGTTGCATCATCAAGATCATAATGTTTGAAATTGAGTTTCAAAAGATGATCAATTAGTTGTTCATACTAGGCTCGCGGTGCTTGTTTGAGGCCATACAAGGATTTCACAAGTTTTCATACTTTATGTTCATGTCGTTCCATAGCAAATCCTTCAAGTTGGGACATAAGAACATTCTCTTTTAGATATCCATTCAAGAAATAATTTTTTACATCCATTTGATGGACTTTCCAACTGTTCTAAGCTGCTAGGGCAAAGAGTGTCTGGATGGTAGCCCATTTTGCTGTGGGGTCAAAAGTCTCCTCATAATGGACCCCTTCCTTCTATGCAAAACCTTTTGCCACAAGCCTCACTTTGTGCTTGTCAAGTGAGCCATCAACTTTATACTTTTTCTTGTAGACCCACTTGTAGCTAATTGGTTTGGCTCCCAATGGAGGATCAACCATCTTCCAAGTGCCATTCTTTATCAAGGCATCATACTCCTTTTGCATCGCTTCTTTCCATTCATCATGAGAGGTAGCTTATTTAAAGGAAGTTGGCTCAAAATCTGTAGACAAATTCAATTCAAAATCATAAGAAACATCCATATCAACAGGTGAATCAGAGTCATCTACATCACCTCCATTTTGTCAGGTTGAATTTCTAGTTCCTTTCTTTCCAACCTCATAAGGATGAACACTTTCAAGTGTCTTTGTGAGCCACTTTGGGGGACCTTTCTGAGATGGTCTAGGCTGCTCTGTTGATTGAGTTGGGACTAAATCAAGATTGAGTATCCCAATTCTATCAATCACATCACTCAAAGTATCATCAGTTGTTGGAGTTTCATGCGGGGGAGAGAGTGCTTCAGAAGAAGATTTCACAAGTTGATCTAGTATAGGAATCCCCCCTTCAAGATGTGGAATCCGATTATCAAATTATTGAAATGATTTTGCATTTGCAAATCTATCCAAGTGATAAAGTTGTTGCTCAACAACGTTGTCACTTTTGGATGATTCAAGAAATATTACATCTCTAGATACAACAAACTTTTTATTGACTTCATCATAGAGACAGGATGCTTTGGAGGTGTTTGAATACCCCAAGAAGATACACTTACAGCTTCTTGCACCAAGTTTATTTCTATGTACCTTTGGTATCAAGTCAGAACATGTGGAACCAAATACCCTGAGATGCTTTACCGAAGGAATGTTCCCATACCACATTTCATAAGAAGTCTTATTTCTTATAGCATTAGATGGACATCTATTCTTTACATATACAGCACATAGAACTACATCAGCCCAAAACATCAATTTTACATTCTTGAAAAACATCATTGAGCTCACCAGATTTAAGATTGTCCTATTCATTCTTTCAGCTACTCCATTCTGTTGGGGATTATAAGGCACAATTTCTTGATGTTTGATCCCATGTTGGTGAATATAGTTTTCAAATTCACTTGAAGTGTATTGTTTTCCATTATCAGTGCGAATAGAGCCAATATGAGATTGTGCATCATTTTCAATCCATGTATGAAAGTTCTTGAATGTTTGAAAAACATCATATTTGTTCTTCAATAAATGTCATCATATATTTGTTTCCATTTACATAAGGAACAAGCGTTGGACCACATAAATATGAATGAATGAGTTCAAGTTTTCTATGTGCTCTAGAATGTGAATCATGAAAATACTGTTCGCTATGCTTTCCTAGAATGCAAGCATCACATTGTTTAAGTTTCCTAGGAATTGTAGGCAAACCAGAAACACCATTATCTTCAACAAGTAGAGGCTGTCATAGTTTAAGTGTCCAAATCTAGCATGCCATAGTAAACTTGATGGAAATGTACCTTCTTCATAATGAGAATTGTATGAGAATTTTGTGCACGAGCAGAGGTACCCTGCAGCTTGGGAATCCTTTCTTCTTCTATCCCTGTCATGACAAGTGAGTGGTTTGATGCTTTTCTCACCTAAACCTTGCCACCAAACATATGAATGGAGTGTCCTTGCTGGCGGATGTGGACCAACGACAAAACGTTTCTCCTCAGTTGTGGGAGATATAAAACATGATGCAGAAGAAAGTTTGGAAGACCTGGCAATTTAAGCCTAATTATGCCAAGCCCTGATGGCTTTAGTTTTGATTTGTCTGCAAAGTATACTACTCCATCAACATTGTTAGTAAACTCTTCAACAAAATCTCTTCTAAAAGTCATGTGGCAAGTTTCTCCTGAATCAAGCAACCAATCATTTTACCAAGAAGCAAGTGAAGCATTAAATAAGTATTCATTTACTCCAATATTACAATGTGCCACAACATAGTGAGCGGATTCAGGTGCTTTACCTTTCTCTTTGTCATTAATTTTACCTTTGGGTTGGTTTCTTTCCTGCTCAATTATTTCCCAAGGAAACTTCCATGTGGATGCATCATGTGATCCATCTCTTTTGCAGCGTATGCAAGGCAAATCTGCATTTTATCCTTGAGAGTGTTTTCCCCCCTGCCTCTGAAATTTCTTCCTCTTCCTCTTCAACCACCTCTTCCTTTGGAAGAATCATGAGCAAGATTATTCTCTCTATGTGCAAGACACGTAGCCTCTTTAAAAGACTGAGGAGCTATCTTCTTCCCAAAATCTTTCTCTCTTTCGGCAAATTTTTTCACAAGGGAGTCAAAGGCAATATCTTTGAGGTTTGCATTTACTTGCAATGACTCAAGATAATTTGAGTAAGTGGGATAAAGTGCCTTGAGAAAAGCTATCAGAGTAATGTCCAGTTCAACATTAGTGACTTTGATATCATGAATAATAGATTTTACTTCTGATGGAAGAGCAAGAGGATCATCATTTTTTAATTCAAGGGTGAACAATTTAATCATGAGTTGAACAACTTCAAGTGCAGAGTGTGAGTCATAGAGTTCCTTCAGTTTTTGTAAGGCTTCGAAAGTATTTGAAAATGGTGAAATATGGTGACTCACCTCTTCATTTATTGATTCTGCAATCAATGCATACACCTTGTTTTTCTTTTTTTCCCAAATGGTGAATTCCTTGTCTAAGGTAGGTTGTTCTGGCTCTCTGTCTCCATCTCCAACACACACTCCTTTCCACAGCTCATTAACAATGAGAGTGTGTTTGATATTCCGAGACCACTCAAGATAATTTTCCTTCCCATTGAGGACCACTCCCATAATAGATATAATGACTGCATTTTTTAAAAAACTGAGAACTGTAAAAAAAATATACTTCTACTACCAATATATAAAATATTTTCACTTCTGCTTTGTAATAGCAATATTCTTAAGAAAAAAAGGGCAATTATGATCGAGAATGCAGTTCTGGTAAAAAATTCATTACTAATAAAAATGCAGTTCTGGTAAAAAAAAATCATCTTTCAGCATGGCTTTAAAGAACTCCATCTGATGTGGCTTTAAAGGACTCCTGTATCTTAGAGGTTCTATTCAAAACCCCATAAAACCACAATAGAGTAGCATATGGAGGGAGTAGCTGCAAATAAGTTGAGTATATGAGTGCTGCGTATGAGCAGTGATAAATGCAGTCAAGGGAGGCCAAGCACTGTGCGCATATGATCGTTATGTATGAGTAGTGATAAATGCAGTCAAGGGAGGTCTTTGTATTGGATAGAGCAGCGTATGGAGGGAGGGAGCATTGTATGGAGCATTTCAAGAACCGAAACTTCTTTAATGTAACCACTATTGACGATCTTGTTATCAGGCGACTCGCAAGTGAGGATAAGGCCACTTTATTTTCTACAGATGCAATCCTGGCTACATTGATGTGTGCTCTGTGGTCTGTCTATTCATGGGACATTGTAGTTCATAAGGTCTACGTCAAGATGTTCTTTGATAAGAGATATGGAAGGGGTGTAAACTAAACAACGTCGTATAGCCAAACGATGCAGCATATAGAGTTAAAATGAAAACATTCTTATCCAGAAGCCCATCAAATCAGAGGAAGAAAAAATGGAAATCTCAAATTTACATTTTAGTGAAAAGATGATTCAAAATTTGAAGGACCGAACAGGAGCTTCAAGCTCATTTGTATTATTTGTTGCACAGTTTTGGAGAGGCATAATAGAAGCCTGAGAAGTCCCAACAGTTGTTTGGCCATTGTCCTGGTAGTACCAATGCACATGCAACTGCCAAAATACGTTGGAGTATCCTAGGTATGGAGGTTTAGACCAACAACGTTTGGTCCAACCTTTAGGCAACATTCAGGCTTGGAATAAAAGACATATATGACAGTGTATGGAAGGTGGGTTCAGGCCTCAGAAGCATGGCAAATGTGTCAGTTCTGCAAAATAAGAAGAACATAGGTAAAAGGGAGTTACAAGGGCAGACTGGAATGCCAAAAATGGAGTTGGCTCTGATACCATGTCATGCCAGGAGGTAACTCCTCAAAAATGGATTGTATTATTCATTTAGGCTGTTCATTATTATATACAAGAGGGAGTGATTGTTTAGTTTCATCTCCTAATGACTCTCCATTTTCTTTACTATTTATTTACATTATTTACAGTTGTTCACCCAATCCCTATGATTAGTGTCAACACCCTTAAATCTATCACATCAAAATTTGTTTGCATTGTTGCTTTAAAATCTTCTAACATCATATTTCCTATATAAAGAATATCATCGATGTAAATCAATAAAATGAGAATGTTACCTTCATGAGTTTTGTGTTGGGTGTGGAGCCTAATTATCTTCTTTATTCAAAGGTATCGCTGCATTGGACCCCAATTTGTAATTGGGTGGCAACGCCACCCGTTTGATCGTCATCGGGGTGGGGGGGGGGGGGAGCAACGGTTATTTTATGATCCTCACTCTGGAAAGAGTTTGGGGGGCAGCACCCCCGAAGCTAAAAAATAGATGTAAATTTTCCTTATAAAATATTGTAATTTCGTAGACAATCTGAGTTTTTCATTAACCAAATGATCTAACATTAGAAGTTATGTTTATGTTGTAACGGCTACAACCACGCTCCAAAATTTTTCCTTAGCTTCATTTTGGAGCCTCCCTACCAACCTTTCACAACAACATGTCTTGCTTCATCAAGTACACAAGCTCCAGTGATTTTTCTTGTAGAAAGACACATTGTCGATCAAACCTTGATGCATCACCCTCATAGGTTGTTCAACCGGACTTGGTCCAACAATAGGCTGACTAGCTCCTTCAAGAATTTGTAGAAATTTGGAGGGCGACCAACCTTCCCTTTAGAAATTGTGCAATCCTGACTGGCAGCTTGCTGGGCCTTAGAATTGCACAATTCTATTGAGGAAGCATCACTCAGAAAAATGCACAGTCCTTCCTAGCTGGGCTGCTCAGCCTAGAATTTGAGAAAATCTAGGCAACAATCAACTGCTCTGCCGAGAAATTTCACAAATCTCCTGAGCAACCATCCTAGCTCCCATCCAGAAATTCACATTTTCTCCCCGCAGCTGAGTTGACCTGTTCCCCCCAGGACCAAGAAAAATAGACTTGAATGCATGGGTTTCTTCTCCCAAGGAAGCATGCAAAGGCATCCCTTGTTTCAAGGACCTATTTTTGACAGTTGAAGATTATATGCAAGGATCATTTCAGAAACCTCTCACCAAGTGTCGCTTTCCCTAGATTTGTGGCATGCACGTCACAACCTCGATTTTATCAAAAATCATTAACCAAATGTTTCAGAGCTCGTTCCTCACATCAAACTTGGAGCTATGACATCCCATATCACAACTAGGAGCTGTCGGCACATTCATCTCAACTATTTTTGGGGTAAGCCCGCCTTCCATATCTTATGTTGCATTTCTGGCGCTTTTTGTGTTTCACTTCATATGAATGTTATCTGCTTGATTTGAGTGAGCACCTGTTGTCATTTTGATACATATTACCTTGGCCTAGCACCGTTTTAGTTTTTGTTAACATCTCACTACTGTCGCGTGCATGAATATGTTTTTCACGAACGGTCACTGATTCGGTGACTTGCCTCAACCACATGCATGTTGTTCCCTTTTCTAGATCTTTCATTCACCATTTGTATATACGATCATTAAAGTATGCTTACACTCAGTATCGCCATGCATTCGCATTCACATTCTCCTTCAATTTCCCGTCAGCGAGTCTCGATAGCCTTGGCTAGGACTCTGCCTCACCAAGACAGCATTGTACAATCTTGAGAGGGAAGCATCTGTCTTCCTCTCAGGAAATGCAAATTTTTGCCCAGTGACTGCCCTCCAGTATTGCATTGCGCAATTCTGAGTGATAGTTAATGTTGGCCCAGAAAATTGCACAATGCAGTCACAGAGCTTTCAACCATTTCCTGATGAGATTGCGCATTATGCAATTCCAGCAGTTGATGAGCCTAGGTATTACAACAATAATGTTGCAACTCCCAGGGCTACCAGCATTACTTATCAACCTGGGGTTCGTACAAAATTGGAGGTGACAGTTCTATATGCACAAGTAAAAGTGAAGGTCCTGCCTCTTATCACTATTTATAGAGTTAGAAGAAACTTTAATTTTTGATGGAAGGAGACCAAACCTTTTTCTAAGGGAGAACTACTTCTATTGTAGTAATGAAGAAAAATCATGAAAGGCTAAACTTGCACCATAACCTAACTTAATCAACTAAATAGATATGCTAAGAAGAATTGCTAATTTAACATTAATCTAAGGCTGATTATCTATGTGCGAAAGTAAAAACATGAAAACTAGACTAAGGGGTAACAAAGTACTTAGGCTGAATTGGGTTTCAGGGGGAAAAAAATGATCGGAGGTCGAATCTAGTGAAAGGAGGGCGTGAGGGAGCAACAGTGCACGAGAACTGTTGGATCAGTTGGGTGAAAGGTAATGAATGACAGAGATTTGATTGTGGAAGGTTACATAGGCAGATGGGTGAATAAGGTTCCTAACGGGATAGATGGCTAAGACCTTATTGCCCAGTTTCTCAGTGAAGGAATGGACGAATAAGGGAGTAAGGCAAATGAATGGCTGAGATTTGATCATGTTGGTGAGGTCAGTAGATGGAAGAATAAGGGAACAAAGGAGATAAATGGCTGAGATTTGATCGCGCTAGTGAGGTGAAGAGATGGACAGGCAAGGGTACTATGAGGGCAGAATGGCTAGGATCTTATCACGCGGGTGAAGGTCAGAGATGGATGACGGAGATTAAATCATGGGCAAAAGAATGTGCAGAAATGATGGAGCAGGTTTAGATGGAGGTAAGCTGTTTATCGTGCTCCCTCAAAGCTGTCAGTGGTTTTCTCAAATTTTACGTGATTAGCCTCCCTAGGTGACATGTAGCACAGGGAAACCATCCATTTTGCATGCTCTCGGGCGGATAATGGTCGGGCATAAATCCATGCGATATGGAATGATATACGTCGGAACAGGTGGGGCTGATCAATGATGGAGATCAGCCAAGGCAGATCCGTCGACGGGGACTTAAATTTCATTAAGTGAATGGTGGACTCCACGTGAGGTGGCACTTGAAGAAAATGGTGAATCAGACAGTGATTGTTAAGGTTGCTGGTGATTGGACGGTGAGGAAGCGATGGAGGGAGAACGTGCTAGAGGCGGTTTCAAAAAAAAATATTAGAGAGAACTAGTGATGGTATACAACGAACTCCATAAACTATGCGAGAACTAGAAATTGTGTTTCTGGGGTTGTTGTTGGTTTGTGTTATATTCTTTCCATGGCTATCCCACATAGTTAATCGATGGGTTAGAGGGGAGGTAGAGCCCCCCCTACATTTTTCCAAGTCCACAACG